>SNSB01003831.1:561317-582736 GCA_012922965.1 Capreolus pygargus
TCTGAGTGAAAACCTGAAACAAAGAGGGACGACCTGGTGAGACAGGAGAGAACATCGAGCCTCGCCACCTGGCTCCCAATATGCTCTGAGAACTCTGGCCCACAGACAGCCTCTTTCTTTAAGAATGGGCAGTGCATGTAGTTATGGATTATCTGACATTTTACTTGAAATTACCTTTTAAAGCTGAGTCATTGCAAAGTGGTTAAGAGATCATACTCTGGAGCCAGGGCAATATAGGACAAATCCTGGTTTTATGAGGTACTGGCTGTGTGGCCTTAGACGAGCGACGTAACCTCTGTGTGCCTCAGTTTCCTCGTATGTAAATGGAGGATGATAGTGATATCTACTTTACTGTTCTGTTATGGCTAAGTCACTTAGCCAGCAGCACTAGTACACATTCATTGGAAAAGTAGATAGTGGGACTTCCCTGGTGGTCCAATGGTTAGGACTCCACGCTTTCACGGCCCAGGGCCCAGGTTTAATCCCTGATTGGGGAACTAAGGTCCAACAAGCCATGCTGCACAGCCGAAAAAAGAAAAAGGAAAAGTAGATCGTGTAAAAATTAGCAGAAAAAGAGAGACACATCTTCAATCCTTCCACCTATAGGTATTGGTATGTACCCTTATATGTTTTCTGTAGACAACATTAAAATCATACTTTGAATGTTATTTGTCCTTTTCCCCTTAATAATATATCATGAGCATTTGCCCATACTTTTTAACATCATTATGTCTAAAAGAGAACTACGCTGAAGCTTTAGTTGGCTTCCAGATTGTCACTTTTACATGAGATGCTTTGGTCAGCTTTTTTGTATGTTAATCTCACTCCTTTTTTTTTTTTTTTGTCTGTGCCATGCGGCTTTTGGGACCTCAGTTCTCTGACCAGAGATGAACCTGGGCCCATGGCAGTGAAAGCCTGGAATACTAACCAGTAGGCCGCCAGGGTACTCCCTCATCTCACTGTCTTCCTTGAAGAGAAGTGAAATTGCTGATTCGAAAGGCATTTGTTTTTATTTTTAAGGCTTTTGACACAGACTGCCAAGTTGCCCTCCAGAAATGTTCTCTAGTGATGTGTGAGAGTTTGTCTCCTTGTCCTGTTGTGTTTAGGGATTATTCTATATTTGTTTTTTGGCTGCACTGTGGCATGTGGGATCTTAGTTCCCTGACCAGGGATCAAATACATGCTCCAGGCAATGGAAGCTTGGAGTCCTAACCACTGGACCACCAGAATTAATTCCCTCCTAATTTTTTATTTTAGGTTCAGTTTTGTAGGTAAGAATTATATCTTCATTGTTTGATTATGAAGAAAACTGAACATTTGTATGTTTTTAGCTTCTGTGTTTCTTTTTCTTCTCTGTGCATGTGAGGTGCCTTTGTATTCTTTGTCCGTTCTTCTTTTGGGGAAAGTATTCACTTTCTTGTAAAGTTTCCGTTTGTAAGAGTTTATGTTAAAAAGCTATTGATTGCCTTTATTAAAATATTCTTCTCCCAAGAGGTAAAGTTTCAACAACTTTATTAATCAATTTGATACTCTAAGGTTAGTCAATTAAGCTTCATCCACGAGGTCTCTAAGAGAAAAACTATGATCAGTTGATATTTATATTATCATATACAAGGTATGTTATTTATAAACACAGTTGAGAAGTCTTTATTTTTCCCTTCTGAATATACCAGACACTTGCTGGTGAGTTGATTTGGAGTTTGCTTTGTGAGTGAAATTACTTCATTCATTTTGATTGGGTATTGTGAATCCTGTTTTGTGCTTTATCTGTGATATCTTTTTTTTTTAAATTGAAGTATACATACTTCAATTGATGTACAATATTGATTTACAATGTTATGTGTTAGTTTCTGGTGTACAGCCCAATGATTCAGAGATACACACACACACACACACATACATATTCTTTTTCACATTTATTTCCATTATGATTTATTACAGGTTATTCAGTATGCTTCCATTTGTTATATAGTAGGACCTTGCTGTTTATCTCTTTTATATACACAGTAGCTAGTGTCTGCTAATCCCCCCGAAATATGGACTGCTTAAGAATTTGCTCATCATCCTTGTGCGGGGGCCATGCTAATCTCTGTATCATTCCAATTTTATTTATACGTGCTGTGGAAGCGAGCGTTGTACTTGTGGTATCTTAATGCATTCCTCAACTGTTCCCAGATGCTGTCTTGGTATTTTCAACTCTGAGAGTCAGCCACAGTGCTTATGCCTTGCGTTTATCAAAGAACTTGCTGTGTGGATCGATCAAAAGTGGAGATGGAAGGCCCACAGATTCTTGTGATTCTGGAGCTGAGGTCGTAATGCTTCGTATACAAATAACCGAGTGACTTGAAAGGTGGATTCTTAGAAAGATTGGAAGTTGCCAAAGATGAATGGGTGAGCGAGAGCTCGCGGTGTGCAGGCAGCGCATCGCTGCTCGGGCCTCCCGCGGGTATCACTTCTGAGAGCATGTTGGAGGCTCATCCCTGTAGCTTTCCGAGGCTTGAGCGGGCCCTGGACATTCCCTTGGAGCACAGTTTGAAACTTTACTCACACCTTCAGATGCGTTTGGGAGTTTAAAGCAGCTGTAGAAACTCCCGTTGCCCCGATAGAGTCCCCAAGGCAATGCGTCTCTGCTTCCACCTTCTTTAGTTCCTAAGCGCCCCCAGCTCCACAGCCCCCACCCAGCCCCACCAGCCACCGGAGGAGACGTCGCTGGT
Source organism: Capreolus pygargus (assembly GCA_012922965.1). Taxonomy (NCBI): domain Eukaryota; kingdom Metazoa; phylum Chordata; class Mammalia; order Artiodactyla; family Cervidae; genus Capreolus; species Capreolus pygargus. The sequence continues at coordinate 564,032 of SNSB01003831.1, forward strand.
GGCGGAAAAGCCTTCTGAAAAGCCCTGGGTGACCCATGCCGCGCGTGTATGGCTTTAGGATTGACAGATGGTTTTCTAAAACAGTTTACCCTTTCACTCTAAGGAGATTCTTGAAGCTTTGATCAGGGAGTCTAAAAATTCACGTTTTACCTAATTGTGAGGAGGGTGCCTGTCTTACCTGTCTGGATTTTTTTTTTTTCTTCAGTCAAAGTTTAATGAAACATTCTGTATTACCTATAATCTTTTATTTAAAAGTGAGAAGAGACTGTGAGGAAATATATAAAATCTGTTTAAATCAGCAGAGCAAAAATCACGTTCTTACCAATGCTATTAAAAATATTGAGATGTTATTTATTTAAGCATGATAAATATATTCTCTTTTGATGGTTGAATGTGAAGTTTGCTTAGAATTAAAAATTTCATTTTCATTTTTCTGAGTGGCTATGATGCTTTCTAGCCAACCCAAGGGGTTTTATAATGTTTCTCTGGCCACTTAACCTGTATTTAGAATTTTTAGTTGTCCTTTCTGAAAATTTCCAAGGCGTATCATAAAAATTTGTGTTGCAGACGTGTTTCTTCTTGGTTCTTCCTCTCTTGGGCTCACCGTTCCCCACCTCCATCCCTTCAATTCCTCCATACACCCCCCCACACCCACAAAAGTAAGTAGAGGAGGAAGCATCTGTTTATTGAGTGTGATATTTGAGTAGAATTCTCAGTGCAAAGTGGCTAGCGCCGTGCCTCATAGTCAGCCCAGCCTCGTCGGTGGGGCTCCCGGTGCTTTGCGATGCCGCGTGGTTCACACGTGTGTGGATGCCTTCCGCCACGCCTCTCCTGTCGCTCTCTACTTCTGTTGCCCCCGTTTTAGTTCACAGCGTTGGCTCACGTCTCTGGCCCGCTGACTTTGTCGCTGGGTTTTCCCTGCCTCCGTGGCCAAGTTCCTCCAGTCTGCAAATCGCACAAGCGGCGGCTGGATTTACGTCTGGACGGTGCTGGGCGTGGGGTCGCTGCGCTGCCTGGAGCAGCCCCAGCGTGTGGTCCCGACTCTCAGCCTCTTCGAGCCCCTTTACTCTGGGTGCCAGGTTAATTTTCTGGTCTTGTCACCTGCTGCTGCCTGACCCGCAGGTTCCACCCTGTTGATCTGACAAGCCCGACAGCCCCGAGCGGGTGTTGCTCTTCCCGCCTCCTGTCTCCGTGCTGGGACGTCTGACCCACCTGGGAAGTGGCACCATCCCCTGCTGCGTTGCTTTCCAGATCCCTGCCGCTGGCAGCACTCTTCTGCTTTAGGCAGCCCCGGTGTCCCTCATCGGGAATCGTGTTTGCCTTTGTAGGCTCTTCCCCGCCTTGCCAGAGGGTAGGGAGCAGCTCACCCCCTGGACCCACTCAGCCTGCTTGGTCTGCGGCGCCCAGCCTCTCTTCCCCTTCTGGCTCTCCCCTGTCACTGTTCTCATTTCTCCTACTGAGAAATAACAACTGCTGCAGACTCTCCTTTTACCCAAATTCCCCTCCCAGTTCAGCCCTCTCTCTCTCTTCTTGCTGCCATGATTTTTTTTTAATGGAAGAGACTGGCTGTATTGATTTTCCTGATAAAGTTCATTGGAGAAAAATACAAATAATACAGAATTTGAAGTGGGTAAAACTCATCCAAAATGCCATCACTCAGAGATAAATTGTTTTTTGCTTAATATCCTGTCCCATTTCACACATAAACACACATACTCTTGTATGTGATACACAACTTTATATCAGTGAAATCACAGTGGACATACTGTCCCGTGAGCTCCTTAAAAAAATTCAGTATTTTGGGGACATCTTTCCATGTCAGTCATGTTAATCCTCATCATTTCCGTAAGCAGTTCTCAAGTATTCCATTGGATAAAAAATTATTTACTCTATCACCTTTTGATGAGGATACCCATTCTTTCCTCATTTTTTATTTTTATTGCTAATACTGCAGTTATGTTAGTTAGGGTTCTCCAGAAAACCAGTCAATCCTAAGGGAGATCAACCCTGAGGGAAATCAACCCTGAATATTCATTGGAACAACTGATGCTGAAGCTGAAGCAACAATACTCTGGGCATCTGATGCGAAGAATCGACTCATAGGAAAAGACCCTGATGCTGAGAAAGACTGAAGGCCGGAGGGGGGTGACAGAAGATGAAATGGTTGGATGACGTCACCAACTCAATGGACATGAAGTGGAGCAAACTCTGGGAGATGATGAAGTACAGGGAAGCCTGGCGTGCTGCAGTTTTCGCAAAGAGTTGCAAAGAGTCGGACACGAGAGTGGCTGAACAACTCCAGAGAATTAGAACGAGGGGACACACACGGAAAAATTTCTATAAAGAATTGGCTCATGTGATTATAGAGGCTGAGAAATCCCGTGGAAAGCCTGAGAACCAGCAGGCAGTCAGGCCTCAGGCGGAGAGAGTAGGTTTTCTCTTGCTCATCCTTTTATTCTATCAGACCTTCTAGGGATTGGATGGAACATTGGGGAGGACCGTCTACTTTTCCCAGTCTGCTGATTCAAATGGCAGTCATATCCAGAAACATCCTCATGACACCCAGAATAATGTTTAACCAAATAGCTGGGTGCCCAGCAGCCCGATTAAGCTGGGACAGAAAATTAACCATCCCAGTAGTGAACATCTTTATATAGCTATTCTTAAACTCACCCCTCTCTTCCTATTATCCCTTTAAAAAATATTTATTTATTTGACTGCACCAGGCCTCGGTTGTGGCATGCAGGGTCTTTTAGTTGCAGTACGTGGGATCTAGTTTCCTGACCAGAGATTGAACTTGGGCCCCCTGAGTTGGGACTGCAGAGTCTTAGCCACTGGAACACCAGTGAAGTCCCTCCATTATCTCTTTAGGATAAATTCCTGCATGTGAAATTGGTGGGTCAAATGTGTGTGTATTCTAGATGATTTTATTGCCCATCAGAAAGGTAAAGTTTTCAGTGGCTTTTCCACTGCCCTCACCAACATGAATATTGCCAAATTATCCTAATCTTTGCCAACTTTATGCTTTAAAAATCTCTTTTTTTTTGCATTTCTTTCAAGAGTAAGATTGAATATTATTTTGTAAGTTAATGTTTGTATGTGTTTGTGTTTTCCTTCAATTAGACTGACTGCTGTATACTGGACTCTTAGGGTCCTAAGTCCAAATAATTCCAGTCTTTAATGGAGCTTTTGATTTTGTGTGTGTGTGGAATTGCCTAATCAGATTCTCTGTCCATTTTACTGTTTGACTGTTTTGTCCTTCTTCATTGATAAGAACTTTTCAAAAATTATACATGTTACCACATTTCAAACTGTGGGGCTGGAGAAGGCTCTTGAAAGTCCCTTGGACAGCCAGGACATCAAACCAGTCAATCCTAAAGGAAATCAACTCTGAATTTTCATTGGAAGGACTGATGCTGAAGGTAGTTCAGTAGTTTGGACACCTGATGTGAAGAGCCTACTCATTGGAAAAGACCTTGATGCTGGGAAAGATTGAGGGCAGGAGGAGAAGGGGGCAGAAGGGAATGAGATGGTTAGGTAGCATCACTGACTCAATGAACATGAATCTGAGCAAACTCCAGGAGATAGTGAAGGACAGGGAAGCCTGGTGTGCTGCAGTCCATGGCGTCTCAAAGAGTCTGATTCAACTTAGCGACTGAACAACATTAATATATATTATCACACTTTAAAATTTTTTGACTTTTCAGTTTTAAGAAAGAAGAATGGAGTGGAGGAATCAAACTTCCTGACTTCAGGTTACACTACAAAGCTGCGGTCATCAAGACAGTACGGTACTGGCACAAAAACAGAAATATAGACCAATGGAACAAGATAGAAAGCCCAGAAATCCATGCACCTATGGGCACCTTATTTTTTGCAAAGGAGGCAAGAATATACAATGGGGCAAAGACAGCCTCTTCAATAAATGGTGCTGGGAAAACTGGACAGCTACATGTAAAAGAATGAAATCAGAACACTTCCTAACACCATACACAAAGATAAACTCAAAATGGATTAAAGACCTAAATGTAAGACCAGAAACTGTAAAACTCTTAGAGGAAAACACAGGAGGACCCTCGATGACAAACCAAAGCAAGATCCTCCATGATCCACCTCCTAGAGAAACAGAAATAAAACAGAAGTGAACAAGTGGGACCCGACCGAACTTAAAGTCTTTTGCGCAGCACAGGAAACTACAAGCAAGGTGAAAAGACAGCCCTCAGGATGGGAGGAAACAGTAGCAAATGAAACAACTGGCGGAGGGTTAGTCTCCCGAATATACAAGCAGCTCATGCAACTCAATACCAGAAAAACAAACAACCCGATCACAAAGTAGGAAAAAGACCTGGACGGACATTTCTCCAATGAAGACATACAGATGGCTAGTGGACACATGAGAAGATGCTCAGCATTGCTCATTACTGGAGAAATGCAAGCCAGCTACAGTGAGATGCAGCCTCACACCGGTCAGAGTGGCCCTCATCAAAAAGTCTACAAGCAATAAACGCCGGTGGAGAAAGGGGACACTCCTGCACTGTTGGTGGGAATGTAAACTGATACAGCCACTATGGAAGACGGTATGGAGGTTCCTTAAAAAACTAGGGGTAAAACCACCATATGACCCAGCAATCCCACTCCTAGGCATATACCCTGAGGAAACCAAAATTGAAAAAACACGTGTATCCCATTGCTCATTGCAGCACTATATACAATAGCTAGAACATGGAAGCAACGGAGATTTCCATCAACAGATGAATGGATGACGTTGTGGTATGTATACACAGTGGAATATTGCTCAGCCAAAAAAGAACACCTGTGAGTCAGTTCTGATGAGGTGGATGAATCTGGATCCCATTATACAGAGTGAAGTGAGTCAGAAAGAGAAAGATAAATATCATATTCTAACACACATATACAGAATCTAGAAAAATGGAACTTAAGAATTTATTTACAGGGCAGCAATGGAGAAACAGACACGGAGAATAGACTCATGGACATGGGGAGAGGGGAGGAGAGGGTGAGACGTCTGGGAAGAGTAACATGGAAACGCACATCACCATATGTAAAATAGACAGCCAACAGGAATTTGCTGTATGGCTCAGAAAACTCAAACAGGGGCTCTGTATCAATCTAGAGGTTGGGAGGGAGATAGGAGGGAGTTTCAAAAGGGAGGGGATATATGTATACTTATGGCTGATTCATGTTGAGGTTTGACAGAAAACAGCCAAATTCTGTAAAGCAATTATCCTTCAATAAAAAATAAATTAATTAAAATTTTTTGGCTTTTATGATTAATATGAAAAGGCCTTTTGTACTCCAAAAATTGTAAAAATACTAATCCAGAGTTTCTTCTAGTATTTTTATGTTTTTTTTAAAAATTATCGTTTATTTTTTATACTTACATATATTAGATATTGTAACATCTATAATTTTACTTTCATTTTTGTGATTTCTTTCCTTTTTTTCTTTGGCTGCACTGCACTGGCTGTGGGATCTTAGTTCCCCAAACAGGAATTGAACCCATGCCCCCTGCAGTGGAAGCATGGTGTCCTAACCAACAGATCGCCAGAGAATTCCCTATTTTTATACTTTCTAATAGGTAATGACCTCTTTGTTTTCAGTGGCTGTTTAATTCATTGGGTACTGCTAAATAGATATATGGATTGCATTATTTCTTCTTTATTAGCTGAACTGTAAAGAGAAACTTTATCTCATTTACTATTTGGTTCACTGTTTTGATTACTCATTTACTATTTGGTACAGTTCAAAGTAGGACAGGTAGAATAAATCTTAATTCTTTGTCAGTTTTTATAGGAGCTTTGTCATTGGTAAAACTAGTATAATCTTAGTCTACTGCACAGAACACAGCGCCTACTAGAATAGCTTCTTGAAACACCTTCCTTTTAAGCAAAGGTATAGAGATTTGCCCAAGATCCTGTAGATGGTGGATTAGGTAAGAGTTTGTGTGGTTCCACTGCCTGTTTTTTCCCTAAACGAGAAGTAACCGTCTCTGCCTGCAGTCCATCCTTCCTCGCTCCCTTCCATCTCCAAACACATGAATATAAATGCCTGTGTGTGTTATATATGGACATGTTTATCACTTCAAGTTCTAGTCCCCTACGGTCAAACTCTAGGTGACTGTGATTGGCCCAGAGTTGGTGAATCTGTCCTGCATGCCTGCTGGGTGAAGGAGCCCCTTGGAGGAGCGGGAACAGCTAGTCATTGGAGGTCACTGTGCCTCTTGGATCTTGGCTTGTCTTTGGCAATAGTCCTGCTTCACGGTGGAGCTGCCAAAAATTTGCTGGGTGCCTTCCTGTCAGTCGGTCTCTGGATAGCCTGTGCCAGGAGTGCGGATGCACCACCTGGGGATTCAGGAGGAGAACCTCAGGGTGACAGGTGCTGACACGCCTGGCCCCAGGTTAGAAGGGGACGATTTTGCTGCCACCGTCTCAGCAGCTCACCAAGCCTCCCCATCTCCTGGCGTCTCTGGGCTACGACTGGCTTCCTCTGCAAGGCAGGATGAATCATACTGTTTCATGCTGCTTGCGCCCTGCCCCCCAACACCCCATCTCCCCAAACAGCCAAAATCATTCACTCTCCTGCTCCCACGTCTGCTGATTGCTCAGGCCAACTTGTAATGTCTGTGTAGTGGCTTTCTGAGGAGGATTCAGGTTCCCAGGTACCCGGGCTCCCACCTGGCCAGGAAAAGCCCCAGAGGAAGAGAGGCCCCACTGCCTGCTTCCTGCCCTCTCCCCTGCCCTCTCCCCTGCCCTCATGCTCGCTAGCCTGCCATCACGCATTGCTTCTACTTCCTCTGTGGTTAATGGAGAGTCTGTAAATCAGATATTGCCGATTTTTATATTCCTGAGCAGGCATCTCATGTTTTGAATTCAGGCACGCTGAAAGCTTTTGCTCCCTTGCCTGTGTTTTTCACGTTTATGTAATCACTGCTGTAGGTCTAGAGAACTGACTCAAACTTGTTTTTCTTCAAAGGTGTCACTTCTTGGTTTTTCTTTCTTTATAAAATCTTGACTTTATTCTTATCCTTCTAGAGTCGCCTAATCCTGTCACCAGAGAATGTCTGTGTCCCTGAAGTGTAGTGTTGATTTTAAGAGAAGTAACATTATTTTGTAAAGTAACATCTCACATTACCAGTGCGAATGGTTTTTTAAAAAATTTGTTTTCTAAGCAACTGTCAGTCCAGTTAATGGTGGGACTTGAGGCTTAAAAATTGACATCTTAAAGGGAATTCCCTGGAGGTCCAGTGTTTAAGACTTGGGCTTTCACTGCCATGGACCCAGGTTCAATCCTTGGTCGGAGAACTAAGATCGCACAAGTCACAGCAATGTGGCCAAAAAAAACAAAAAATTAACAACCTGTAATGCTGTGTGTGAAGGGCATGTAGGAGGTAATGTTTATCTGCCAGACTTCCCCAGGTGGCCTCCATGAAATACTATACAACTCACCCAGCTTCCTTTTATCTTTTGCTTCTCACCTTTAAAGCTGTCATTAGCTTGAGAAAAAAATGTTCAGAATGTGCTGCTGCTGCTGCTAAGTCACTTCAGTCGTGTCTGACTCTGTGCGACCCCATAGACGGCAGCCCACCAGGCTCCCCCGTCCCTGGGAATCTCCAGGCAAGAACACTGGGGTGGGTTGCCATTTCCTTCTCCAGTGCATGAAAGTGAAAAGTGAAAGTGAAGTCGCTCAGTCGTGTCCGACTCTTAGCGACCCCATGGTCCGCAGCCTACCAGGCCCCTCCGTCCATGGATTTTCCAGGCAAGAGCACTGGAGTGGGTGCCATTGCCTTCTCCATCAGAATGTGCAGTGGTCCACAAATAGACATGATCAGTGGTCATAAAGATGCTTTCATTGACGAACTATAAGTATCAATAACTTGTAAAATTTGTTCTCTTCTTTTTTAGTCTGAAAATTGCCCACTACATTGTTAATTGAATATAGTCTAGAAACAAGCCTAATTCATTAATTTTATTTTGGCTTGCAATTATTTGAGCTTTTACTCTGCCTCCTTTATAGCCTACACTGAAGAGATAAAATTTAACCTACATTCTTGATCTGATCAGAGTATTTGTACTTTGAGTCTACAACTGAGGGAGTCAATGTAAAATGAGAAATTTGTCTTACTTATAAATTGTCAGAAAGCAACAATCTCAAGACTCACTATGTAAATATGAACAGATGGACAGAAACACATTTAGGAGACAAACCCTAGGAGCCCAAACCTAGGATCTGGACATTTCCTGGTTAAGCAAAAATAAGGAAAAACGAGAGCATATATGGCTCCTATTCTATGACTGTTTTCAAATAAGAGTTGCTGTACTTTAAATTCTGTTTGTGAAGCTGGGAGCTAAGAAGAAAACAATCTAAAACGTGCATATTTCAGCTAAATCTGTATCTTAGCATCTGTACTGGCATGCGTATGATTGGAACACGTAGAGTTGAATCAACACCCTTCTTTCTGGTTGGTTGCCAGAAATAAAGACATCAAAGGAAATAGTAAACCGGGCAGTGAATCAAAGCTGCATGATCTTTCCATTTAGTAGTTATTGTAAGTCTCTCAACAGCTTTCTAACTGAAACTGAACTTCCCATAGCCCCCTTCGAGAAGGGGCCACCCTAGGTACACCAGTTGTTCATTCTTGTTAACCTTTACTTTGTACATATGTAGAATTGTTTCCTAGATGTGTGGAAATGCACGGTCAAAGGGAGTGAAACGTTAATAGTTTAACAGATACTGCCAAATTGTCCTTTAGAAAGGGTGTATTCATGTGCACTTCCACCAACAAGTGAAGTGAAACCAACCACCGAGATGTAACAGACACTGTGGGTTGTTTGTTGGGAGCTGGACAAGACCGACGTTTTACCTGTCATCTTCTAGTCGAGAAGTTGATTCTTGGAATGGCTGGAAGCTATTTCACCCAGTATAAAAAGATTTACAGATATTCTTAGAAAAGAACATTTTCTAAGAATACTTAGAATACATTTTCATAAATACCTTAAAGTGAAAATATATAACTATATTGAATCTTTAAAAATAATACATAATCCTACTTTGAATAGATACTCATTTTTGCAAATTACTGTCGGCATATGGATATATTTTACTGGTTATAATTTGTATAATTTACTGTGTTACAATTTTTTTTTTTCCCCACAGAACTGTCTCACAAGCTGTTTCCACTTTCTGTATGCTCATAATGGTCATTTAAAAGCTAAATTTTGTCATTGTACCATAATGTGCTAGTTCAGCTCTTAATATTGAATATTTAATATACAACCAAATACTTAAACTGCATGTTCTTAATTAAGATGTATTGGCTTGTTCTGGTTATGAGAGTAACATAATTCATTGTTTAAAAATTTGGAAAAAAATTAGGGAGAAATACCCAAAACTCTTTCTATAACTTCTGTTAATGAGCTCTGTGAGCATTATATATTTTCCCCTTTTCTCCCCTGATTTTTAATTTTATTTTGCAGTTTGAGAATATACTATTTGTGTAAAACATATTCATTTTTACATATTTCTAAACTCAGGTTTTTTTGGCTATACCATGTAGCATTTGGGATCTTAGTTCCCTGACCAGGGATCGACCCCATGCCCCCTGCAGTGGAAGTGCAGATTCTGAACCACTGGACTGCCAGGGAAGTCCTTAAACCTTTAAAAATACCACTTTTTTGTTTTAAAAAAAGTGGAAGGTGCTTTTTTTTGTTTTGTCTGACTATAATAGTAATTTGAAACTACTACAGAAAATTGAGAAACAATTCCAGGAATCCATAATATCACCCTGAGGCATATACCATTAATATTTTGGTTTATTACCTTCACATTTTATTCCTTTAAAGAAAATTTGAGATCTACTACCAGTGGTGGTTAATTTGGGGATGGTCATGGACTCTAAAATAAAACCCAAGTTAAGAACTCTTACTCTATACATGAATAGACTCCTTTTTAAATTAGACATTATAAAACAGGCATTTAAAAATTGTTGTGAACTCTCATAAATCTAAACATTTGCTGATTGTTACGGGTTGAATTGTGTTCCCCTAAAATGCACTGTGAAAGTCCTAAGTCCCTTTATCTCAGGTTGTCACCTTATTTGTAGATAATGTCTCTGTTGAGGAAGTCATTGGTGTGGGCCCTGGTCCAGCACGATGGGTATCTTTATGAAAAGAGGAAATTTGGAGACAGACCCAGATGGAGATGCTATCCATTCACAGGTCAAGAAGAGAGACCTGGAGTGGATCCTCCCCTCAGAGCTCTCAAAAGGCATCAACTCTGCTGATACTTTCATTTCAGACTTGTGACCTCCAGAATCGTGAGACAATAAATTGTGACTGTTGTTGAGGTCACCAGGTGTGTGGTATTTGGTTATGGCCTCCCTCAAAGGCGAATACACTGATGACATGTATAATCTTACATAATACAGACATTTGGGTGCTGAGGTACTGTGCTGGGTTGGGAGTCCTAAACCAACAAAGTCAAGCTCTCTGGCTTTGAGGCGCTTAGACTGGCACACAAGGATTGAGCCCTGGGGTCGTGCTGGGGTGGGCAGTGCTCAGGGCATCATGGGGGCCCAGAGCTGGCCCAGGGCTGAGGGCGGATTTCCCAAGAGAAGTGCCACTTAAGCTGAGTTTGGAAGAACCACTGGGAGCTTACATAATATGTCTATTGTTGAACCTTAGGGTGTTTTTACTTTCCTGTGTTTTTCAATTATTTCTTTAGGATAGATTCACATCAATGCATTACTGAATTGCATAACATCCCAATGTGAAACTTGAAACATCATTTTTAGGGCAGTATAATATTCTAGTGAGTGGAAGTTTCCAGGTTTATTGAATCACCCTCTTTTATTGGACAAGACTCTCCCTGATGCTGTTTCCAGCTTTGCCATTATAAATAATGCTGTCAGGAACATCTTTTTGCAGAAAGCTTTCCCCACAATTAGAAGTATTTCCTTAGTGATAGAACCCTAGAAATAGAATTACAGTATCAAAAAAGTCAAATTATTTTTCAGAAATGCTGATTTACATTCCCATTAGTAATCAAGTAAAAATTTATGAACATATCCATTTTAATTTATTATGATCTTTTATACCCTTTGGGGGCTTCACTCATAGCTTAATTGGTAAAGAATCTGCCAGCAATGCAGAGACCTGGGTTCGGTCCCTAGGTTGGGAAGATCCCCTGGAGAAGGGAAAGGCTACCCAATCCAGTATTCTGGCCTGGAGAATTCCATGTACTGTATAGGCCAGAGTGTGTTAAAACAATTCAGTACTTCCCTCTTTTGAAGACTGAACCTTTCCTAGGAAGAAAAGTGAGATTTATGTTATTTGGGATGGAAGACCCCCTCCTCCTTAGGTTCTTTCGTCCCCCTGAGAAAGACCTGCTTAAAGGGCATTGCACCGTCACAGACCTGCCCACACAATTTTCTGTGCTGGTTTCTCAGCAGCAGATGTGTGCACTGGCCTCCGCTTAAACTCTCTTAGGTCACTGCTTATCTGAAATCTAATTGTCCCAAGAGATCAGCCTTCTAGGTGGGCTACTTCCGTTCTATTGCAAGCTTTTTTCAAAAAGACTTGTCCTCTGCATTATCTTAGACCCTAAATGTTGACAGAGTATCTACTGTCGTAGGTAAACAAAACCCTCACAACCATGGTGACGTGCTAGACCTGGGTGGGCATGAAGGAGCCATTAGGAGTGATGGGGTTCTCAGCGAGAGAAGAGTTTGCTAACAAGCTTTGTGTTTCCTCATTTTAAAAGTGAGGTGAGGGACTTCCCTGGTGGTCCCGTGGCTAAGACCCCCTGCTTCCAATGCAGGGGCCCAGGTTCAATCCCTGGTCAGGGAACTAGATTCCACATGCCCCAACTAAGAGCTTGAATGCCACACACAACTAAAACCTGGTGCAGCCAAGTAAATAAATAATATTTTTTAAAAAGAGAACATTGAAGATAAAGTCTTTAAAAAAAAGTGAGTGTGAGTATATTTTATTCACTCAACTAGATAGTGAATATCAAGGAGCAAGGACTCACCTTAATTAGTTTTGTGTTCTCTGCCCCAAAGGATGCCCTGCATAATTAATTGATGCTGAATAATCATTGATATAATTTTTAAAAATACCCCACTAGTTACTTAAAAAACTTTACTCTTGAAGTCAGGAAAAAAGCAAAGTCATACCTAGGTTAAACACTACAGAAGCACATATGTGGAAGGTATAAATCTCTTACATTTCTATCCCATGAAGATGAACAACCATGGTCTGCAGTTTAGGATGTTTCTCTTTTTTTTTTTAATTTTTTTTTTTAGGATATTTCTCCAAATTTTTTTCCTAGCAGTTAAAAAATATATACACATCCCTTGCGTCTCCTGCATTGGCAGGCATATTCTCTACCGTCGTGGCCTCTGGGAAGCCCGGTGGCCGTGTTGGTGGTAGGGTGTCTATTGCAGGAGGAGGCGTGAAGAAGTCTCTTCTGAATCTGTGTGGCACCCAGACGAGTGCTGGGGGCAATGTGGGTCAGAGCCGTTCTCTTGATTCTTTCCCAGTGCAGATGGAGAGAGAAGCTTTCCTGGGGAGGAGAATTGTAGGGGGAAGCAGTCCCCCCTTAAGGAGGTCACCCAGTCCCTGCGGACACTTTCTGACGGCGCTCCCTAGGACTCCCTCCTTTCCTCTGCTTCTCAGTCCTGAATTAGCAGAGAGATCCTGCCCTATGAAATATTCATAAGAGTCAATTGACCGTAAAACACTTTGTAAATGTGAGTGCTGTAAGTGACCCAGATTATATCAGCAACTTTTTGAGAAATGGGCAGAGGAAGGAGAAAGAAGGTAAGGGAGTGGATCCAGGGAGCCAGGCTTGCCATTTTCAGACCGTAATAAACGGGTCATGGATCTGCACTTTTGTAATTTCAGAAATGACTAAGGCTTGGACTGTTTTTGAGCATCACAAGAGTGGCTCTGTCTCAGGATAAGTCAGTCTTTGTACATTACACAGATTATGCCACTTTTTAAATCCATATATACTGTTTTCGTAGTCATCCTGTTCCCAGCTTGAAAGATCCTGAGAACCCATCGGTAGTCAGGGTGGGTCTTCTCACATCAGAGGCTAAGTAAGAAGTCGCTGAAGGCAGCTGGCCTGGAAGGAGTTTCTGCCATCACCTCTCTTGCAGAGAGGGGGGATGGGGTAGGTCTAGGATGGGGGTCTTGCAGGACAGCAGCCTTGGGTCTGACTCTGGGGGGGGGGGGGGGGGGGGGGCAGAGGCAGTGTTTTTCACTATTAGACAGCCCTCCTTAGCATATGCAGATGCTGGCTCCATCGAGCCATCAGCTCTTTGTTCTGCTGGCTGGAGCCCCCAGAATAAATCGACTGTGTGTCCTTGCCGTCCCTCCACGGCCGTCCCCCGCTCCCACCCTGTCTGAATCACTTCTTCCTCGCAGGACAGGATTCCTAGGATTTCTGCCCTCCGGGTTACCCACTCTCCCCTGGCAAATCCCAGGTGGACCCTCCCGTCTTCCCCACCCCCCTCCTCGTCCTGAGGGCCGTGTTTTTATAACAAACCCTAACACTGTGAAGTTGTTCAGTTTCTCGCTTCTATATACACTCCATTGTCTCATACTGACTTGTAAGTAAGCTGAAACCCCAGAGCAGTTGCTTTTTGAGTCTGAGTGAAAGATGGAAATCTCTATTTCTCTGAACTTTTTTTTCCCTTTCAGCTCTTTTTTTCCCCCCCCAAGCCAGACAGACTTCTTTTGGAATTCTGACTCTGTCGGTCTTCTCTAAAGCATTCATCTCTCCCAGCGTGTTGTCCGTGGATAATTTGAAAAGCCTGTGATGTATTTACCTAGGCTCAGGACTCTGAAGAGGGTGACAAATCCTTCAAGACGAGTTTGCCAGATGCCTGCTGGCAAGCCAGCGGCTCCCAGGCTCCACGGAGAGAGAGGACGACCCGACCAGGGCCTGAGCCGAGGGGCCGGTCGGGGAGCTTTGGTTTGACTATTGACATGTAAATGGTCAGAGGCCCGAGGCGGGTCCTCCCAGACCCTCGCGCCGTCCTTCCGGCCACACAAAGCCCAGCCCTGGGTGGCTGGAGGCTGCGCCCCGTGAGGCACCCAGCGTCCCGGCTGCGGAGGTGAGTCCCAGATCAGCGCTGCTGTCCAACTTCCGTGGGGACGGTGCCTGTGGCCTGGAAGTTTCCCCAGGTCCATGCGGTGGGAGTGCTCTCTTTGCATGTCGGTCAACAGAGGCTCAGTGAAGGTTTTTGAAATGAAAAGGAATCCCACTAAGTGAGGATTAATTGGCTTTGGTTTAAGCAAAATCATATCTGCCTACAGGCATGTGCATATACAAAATTCGATGGTGGATCCTGGTTTCCACGTACTTTCTGAATTTTGCCCGAGATTTCTGGGGCATTGTTTTTGGCATCACGTCTCTATCGCCCCTCGGGCCCAGCCCTCCTCTCTCTCTCTCGTCTCTAAGTCCTTTCCAGTTCATCCTCCCTCCTGTTCTTGTAGTAAAGGTGAATCGTGTGACTCATGAGGAATGTCATTGTGTGCTTTACACGTTAGAGAAGTGAAGGAGAAGTTTTACACCATTAGAGGAATTATATGAATAATTTATATGAATTATATGAATAATCTCTGCTAAATTATATGAATTTATATGAATTCTATGCATAATTTATGAATAACCTCTGCTAAAGAATGGAGCTGCTGAAGTTTGTGCTTTTTCCCCCCTCTCGAAAACTAAAGTGGAAGAATTTATGTAGCTATAGTGTCCTAAATTTAACATGTGAATTATAAAAGTTATATGTGCCAGCTAAGGAGTATCTCTGGACACCTAGCTCTACAGGGATTAAGTCATCGGCCACAACAGGCGCTGACCTTCAGCAACCCCTGAAAGGAGTTCAGGGCAGCCGTCAGGAGCGAGGCACTTTGTGCCCTGGGAAAAGCTAGCAGCCTAGGACCTCATACAGTTAGATATTTTCAGGAGAAAATGTTATGAACCCAACTTGGCGCATCTGCTCATACCTGGAAAAGCCCTAAAATTGTTAACGGAGACGTCTGCGCCTTGTGGCATAATCGCAGCCTTCTTCGGAGATGTGTGCCGGACTGTGTCCCCCTCTGTCTCATCGCATATACTGTGACCTGCCCCTGCGCCCCTCGGGGCAGTTCCTCAGAGCCGTCTGAGACGTCTCCCGGCTGTCGTCCTCAGAAAGTCCCAAACACAGCTGCACTCAGAGCCCTTATGTTGTCCATTTTTTTCAGTGAACATTGTCACGCTTTGGACTGATTTTGTTACAAGTCCTTTAAGAGCTAGCAAGAAATTATTTAAAATATAAGTTGAGATGTCACATTCAGAACGAGTGCTAGTTTGAGTTAGAGTATCTTGCTTTTAAAAAAACCTCAAGGGAATTCCCTAGAGGTGCCTTGGTTAGGACTCTGGGCTTCCACTGCAGGGAGCACGGTTTCCATCCATCCTCGGTCAGGGAACTGAGACCCTGAAGCCCTGGGGCCAAAAAAAAAAAAAAAAATCTCCAACTAAAAGGTATTATTTGGCAAAAGCTATCCCAAGTAGGACTCAGTTCCCTGACTGATTGAAGAGATGGTGCTTTAAGGAAAACATTTTGTTAATAAAATGCAAATGTTTCCAGACCTCTCTCTCTTTCTCTGGTACAGATATTCTTGGCAGTGTGAGTTCTGCGTACAGTGCATCCCGTAGCCTTGAATATTGGTTGTTAGTTCAGACACTTCTTGGTCCTATTAGAGTAATTATGATGATAGAATTATGCTCCCATACCAGAATACCCGTAATGAGACTGAAAAAACAGCTCAGGCAGTCAGGCTTAGATCCAGAAGCCATAAGTCCTATCAGTGAAGTGTGAAGTTTGTTCTTAATTTTTAAGGATCTCATGCTCTAAGGAGCAGAATTAGGTACAATGGAAAGAACGCAGAACTGTTAGATGAGATATCTAGCTTCTTAGGTGGCCTGGGCAAGTGACGGCCTTCCCTGCCCTCAGTGATGGACCAGGTCAGTGGTTCTGGACCAGGGTTGGCAATGTCCTTACGGGGCCCTTGGGAATGTTGAGGGGGAGTATTTCAAACTGTCGCAGTGTATGGAGGCGCTAACGGTTGAGGACCCCGGATACTAAAATCCTGAAATGCCGCCTGGTCCCGGGAAGGCCTGGTCCACTCGGATGCCAGTGGAACCTGTGCTGAGAAGCACTGAACCCATTGGTCATCTCTGAGGCTCTTTCAGCTCTGTTTCCCTCAAGTTCACAGGCAGAGCATTGAAAGCATCTAGAATGATGTCCAGCAATTACACGTAGCCTCTGTATCCCACGTGTGTGTACGTGCGTGCTAAGTCACTTCAGTTGTGTCCGACTCTTTGCGACCCCACAGACTGTAGCTCTCCAGGCGCTTCTGTCCGTGGCATTCTCCAGGCAAGAACACTGGAATGGGTTGCCATTCCCTTCACCATGGGATCTTCCCAATCCAGGGATCGAACCTGTGTCTCCCATGTCTCCTGCATTGCAGGCAGACTCTTTACCGCTGAGCCACCAGGGAAGCCCCGGTGTCTCACATTTGGTGTCAAATGTTGTGCTGTTGGGAGTGAGGACAGATCCAGTCATGCTGGGTCAGGATGCTCAAGCCGTGGCAGCTCGGATTGAGAGCTTCGTTGCTGGGGGGTTGCCTGCTCTAAGCTCTGCTGAGACTGTTCAGATGCAGGTACAGATCTGGCCTGGGTCTTGTGGTTGGCTTTGGATTGTCTTTCATGCCCTCCTGTCCTCAAAGGGAAGACGACCGTTCACTGTGGCCACAGGCCTGGCCTCCAGGGCCCGGGCGGCTGTTGCAGCCCTCTGCCCTGCTTCTGGGCCCTGTGCCCTCTGTTGGGGAGGGGTCATTGTGGGGACGGGTGCCACCTGCAGGTCCATCCCCCCTGATGACGCCGAGCAGGACTCAGGCTGGAGCAGAGGTTTCTCGGGAGTATGAATTCTTGGTTTAGTGTGATTAAACTTTTATTTGACAGTCAAGTGCTATTAAATCAAAGTCCCACAAGAAAGCTCTCAGGCTTATCTTTGTGTAGAAAGCAATAGAAGAGTGAGTGACTAATCTTCACCAGAAGTTGACTGTGATGTTGTATATGTATGCCGTCTTACTAACGTGTAAGATTACCTGGAACGTGTTTTTTAAGTGATGCATTGTTAAAAACTTAAAATTCAAGTACATAAAAATGTTCAGTAGTTAACTTTGATATATATATATATCCTGCTTGTCTTTACAGTTTTACAAAGTTAGGGTTACGGTATGTGATATTTTGTAACTTTCCTTGTTCATGTCACACTATCTCATGAAAATGAGATATTTCTATGCTTCTGTCACATTTATATTACATCATTTTACGTGACTTCTAGTGGTCCATTGAGAGGACAGGGCAGAGACCCTAGAGTCAGACTCTGGTGCGTATCTCAACCTTGCCTCTTATCAGCTGGGCAAGTTATTTAACTGCTGTGCATCTCCCCCTAGTCTTCTGTAAAATGGGGAGAATAATCATACCCCCTCTACTGGTCTGCTTTGAGAATTAAATGAGGAGATAGATAAGTGCTTAGAATAGAGCCTTGCATAAAGTAAACACTTACTATATAGCATTATCTCCTCAGCATCAGCGGTGTTCCATGACTGAACCATCTCTACTGACCCCTCTCCTGATATTCTTGCAATTAAATCCTTTCTGACCTCTATAGTTACTACTTTTGGATCAGTTTCTAAAAGTGGAATTTCTGGGTCAGAGAGCAAGCAACAGTTAGAGGTTTTGGATATGTATTGCTGAATTTTCCTCCGTTCTCAGAATTCACTCCTACCAGCTTTTCTCGGCTAAATTTAAAAAAACATTGAGCTTGGCTTCCTTCTAATATCCTGTGTGTTCTGGGATCTTTCCCTTCCAATAATGGGGAATATAAGCTCATATAATATTGCTCTAGGGTGAGTATAATTAAGGAAATGAATTAGCCACAAAATGACTTCCATAAAACATGCCACAGTCAAATAAAAAACAAGGCCGTTCACCTGCCACTTGGTATTTCCCGTGCTCGCTCTTTTCTCCATTGATCAAGAATTGTTTATGTGTGGGAAAAAGTAACATGAAATGCGAAAGTGTAGTCCTCAAGCTCTCTTCCCCTCCAACCAAATTTAACTTTTAGACATACTGGAAGAAAATAAAATTTAACCTGCAGCAACATGATAGGAAATGTACATGAAATTAACCATATAACTTGTAAAACATTAGATTGGTCCTTTTATTCTCTGTTAATGTGAAAATCACTCACATTATTGCATTTACTTTTACATTTACCCATGACAAAACTGTTTTAAGTGGGTGTATACAGAGATGGGATCCACAGTGTTTGCTCCCAGACCTGGAAGTGAGGGCTCTGTGGCCCGGGTTCCTTGCTCAGCAGGCCTGTCTTTTCCAGTTGCTCCGTGATAATGCAGTTCTCTATTCTCTGTTAATGTGAAAATCACTCACATTATTGCATTTACTTTTACATTTACCCATGACAAAACTGTTTTAAGTGGGTGTATACAGAGATGGGATCCACAGTGTTTGCTCCCAGACCTGGAAGTGAGGGCTCTGTGGCCCGGGTTCCTTGCTCAGCAGGCCTGTCTTTTCCAGTTGCTCCGTGATAATGCAGTTCTC
>SNSB01003831.1:582746-608594 GCA_012922965.1 Capreolus pygargus
CCGCCCGTCGTCTTGGTCAGGTGGTTGAGCCCTCGCTGCCCAGCATGACCGCATCGTTGCTAGATGAGGCCTGCTTTTGTGTTGTTCTCAGCGGTCCAACCACCTGCATTAGGTGATAAACAGGAATGCAGACATGAACTTTTAAACCGTATGACCCAACGCAATCATGAGGAAGATGTTTGATTGATTCCGAATATATTTAGTTTAGAATCTCATTATTGTTACCAAATGCAAGTTTGTGTGCCTGACGCACAGTGAGGCCAAACAAACCAAAATGGAGTTTGGAGCAGAGCAAGATTTATTGCAGGGCCAAGCAAGGAGAACTGGGTATGTGTGAGGGTGGAAAGGTCTCGTGCTCAAAATACCCCAAGCTCCCCGAAGAGTTTCAGCAAAGCAATTTTAAAAGCCAGATGAGGGACGGGGGGATCTCAGGGTATGTGACCCACTTGTGCACAGTCCTCTGATTGATTGATGTTGGGGTAACTGAGTGGTTAACGTTATCCTCAGGCTCCCGTGGGTCTGGGGTCTCATAATCATCAGGTAGTTAATTTCTTCCATTTGGTGGGGGTTTTAGCATCTGTAAAGCAGCTCGGGAATGTGTGCATCAGACACCATTACCTAGGCGCTTCAGAGACGAGCTCTAGCAGAGGATATGGGGGTGGGGGCTGTCCCAGGAAGACCCGCAGGGTCCTGCACAGTTATATTAGGGGCGCAAAATGTGAAAATTCTCATCAAGAATTCCAGGTCTCTGAAAATACATCTTAGGACCCTTGAGCTATGCTCGAGAGAGGTTGACTCGGTTTGCAGACACTGTCCCAAGGTATTTTTGATAATTATTGGCATTCCCAAAAGAAATGTGGGTTATATTTTTATCATTTCTTTGAACAGAACACTTGATTTACTTTTGTGCAAAGATAGTGGTTTTCAGACTTTTTGACTGTGACCCATTAGAAGAAATACATTTTACATAGTGACCTACAGTATACATGCACGTTTAAACACGTGCAAGGAGACAGTTGTTTCCCAAAATACATGCACCACACTCTGATATTTCTAGTTCTGTTTTATTCTTTAAAATGGTGTTTATAATGGCACTGATGGACCTATGTACGGGGCAGCAATGGAGATGCAGACGTAGAGAGCAGACTTGCAGACGCAGCGTGGGAAGGACAGGGCGGGCCGAATGGAGAGAGTAGCATGGAAACGTGTGTATTACCGGATGTAAAACAGCCAGCCAGTGGGAGTTTGCTGTGTACACTGGGAGCTCAACCCAGGGCTCCGTGCCAACCTAGAGGGATGGGGTGGAGTGGGAATCGGGAGGGAGGTTTGAGAGGGAGGGGACGTAATGTATACCTCTGACTGATTCATGTTGATGTATGGCAGAAACCAACACAAGATTGTATAGCAATTATCCTCCAATCAACATTTTTTTTAAAGTGGTGCTTGTGACCCACTAACTTACTTCTATGACCCACAAATGAGTCTGCAGGACCTGCAGTTTGGAAGTCCTGTTCCAGAACTTTATCATGGGCCTTTATCACAGGAAGCCTGCTGCCTTCTCCTAGGTGCCAAGCCCCGGGCATCACCTCTGGTCAGATCTCAGGGCCACACGGCTGGTCCAGCAGTGGAGGTGGAGCCCCATATGCTGGCCGCCTGGGCACTTGAGCACTTCGCTCCTGAGGGCGTTCATTCTTCCCTGGACTGACTGCGGCAGCTGACAGCTCCATCTGAATGGGAAGGTTTAAACAAAGACAATAATTTAATCTGAGTGCCCCTGAATCACGTCTTTGTCTCTGCTCTTGACAGAACAGAAGGAAGTTGTTCGTTATGAAGGATGCCAGCTGCCCGTGGGTTGGTGTATCTGTAGCCAGGCTGGCTCATGGTCAGGCCGAGCAGGTAAAGAGCTGGTTCCCCAGGTGGTGTGTCTCGAAGGAGTGCAGGAAGGGTTTCCCTAAACATGCCTCCTCATTCCCTTGTGCCTAAAATTTTACATTTAGAAGTTCATCCTTTTTCACGCTTACAAGCTTTTTGGTTTCCCAGCTCAATGTAAAAATATCCTTAAGGAAAGAGAGTAACTTAAGATTGTATCAGATAACGTTTGATGAGGATTTGGACAGGGGCGGGGATGGTGTGGCAGGAGTCGGGGGGCCTAGAGGACTGTGGTCAGAACAGAGGGGCTTCAGGCTTCTGGAAGCTTCTGTGTCTAATGATAATTTGAAAGCTGTTTGAAAGCGTGGTGCTCTTTAACTGTTCTTAAGAGAATTTTATGAAGACCTTGTGGCTTGCAGTGTCTTCAGCAGGGCTTAGAGATGAGGGAACTGATCCGGATGATGATGGATGAGGGATGAGGGGACCCTCCAAAGGTGACCAGAGCTCTTAGGACCACTTGCCACCCAAGGATTGTGTGGCCCGTATTTAACACTATAACCCATTGAACACAATGGGTGTGTATTTTCGTTTAACAGAGTGCAGACAACGTGACTTAAGTATGCCATCCAAGGTTCCCATTTTATTTTGTCCAATGCCTTCCGAACAGCTTGCACATATTTAGCCATTTTAACTTAAATGTAGTTTTCTGCTTGGTCAGATTACCACAATTTGATTACATGCCAGTTTGCTTTTCCAGTTGTTGTTTATGATGGAATTTAGAGATAGAGAAAGGCCTTAGTGATCACAGCTGGGCCCATGTTTTTCAGGCTGTGGTTATCAACCCATTCCCTGGTCGTTAAATCAGTCTCATGGGAGTTACTGACAGACCCTGTGGGTTGAATGGGTGGGAATGCAGTAAATATTTATCTTTCCCACCAGGCATTGTGCAACACATGGGCACCCCCGATGAGTAGCAACATACACAACCCATTTCATAGGATACAGATACATCCTTTTTTTTCTTTGGCAAATATGTTTATCAAATTAAGCACCTGTTGTTTTTAGGCTCGTTGGGGAGGGGCAGGGGGTACGAAGGTGAGGAAGATGTGGACTCTGCATTCGAGATGCGCAGGTGGGCAGACAGGCAGAAAAGGTTACTGTGACACAGCGTGGTGGCTGCCCTGATGGGAACTGAAGCTCCCTCCTCCTCTCCTCGGGGGGCACCTGCCCCGGGAGGCCCCACTTTGGAAAAGCAGCAGTGAACCCAGTGAGAAGAAGCTGGAGGTGTAGCTGTGAGAAGGACAGATGAACCATCCTCAGCTTCAGAAAACGAGACCTCCTGGCCTTCTAGAAGAAAGGCTTGAGCGGCGTAGCTCAGCTTGCTCAGTGCAGTGGGTTGAATGCTGGCCCCCGAATCTCCATCATGGCCTAATCTCTGGAGGAGGTGAGGAAGGGATCCTTCCCGGAGCTTCCAGAGGAAGGACTGGCCTGCCCACGCCTGGAGTTTGGAGCCTGACCCCAGACCCTTGAGGGAGTAAATGACCGCTGTTTTAAGTCACCACGTTTGTGGTGGTCCCTTGTGGCAGCCTAGCAAACATAGGCAGGAGCTGCAGGAGGGAGGGAGTTCCTGGAGAGAACAGGGCCAGGAGGCAAGCCCTGTGTGGGGAGAGGGGGGCCGTCCGGCCAGAGCAGGGGTTTTGTGAAAAGGAGCAATGGGAGATAGGGCTGGCTGCAGAGCCGGTGTTGGACTCCTGGCCTTTGTGGTGGTCTGAACAGTGCTTTGTTTATAAAGGCTTATCTGGTGATTCCTTGTGCTGCCTCTCAGGTAATGCTCCTGACATCAGATGGCCGGCAAAAAATACAGGGCGAGGTTTGCTTGTTCATTCCTGCGGCAGCTACGCTCCCGTGTGAACACGTGGAAAATGCCAACAGTCAGGGCACTGGAGTGACTCCCCTTGTCCTGTTCTTGAACTTGTATTTCTTATATTTCTCACTGCCTTTTCCTAAAAAGTTATATTTTTATGGCATTTTATTTCCTTGAAATTGTCAGTTAATGTTGAGCTCATTCCTGTGATGTGTAGTAAAAGTGAAGTTGCTCAGTTGTGTCCGACTCTTTGCGACATCGTGGACTGTAGCACCCCAGGCTCCTCAGTCCATGGGATCCTCCAGGCAAGAATACTGGAGTGGGTTGCCATTTCCTTCTCCAGGGGATCTTCCCAACCCTGGGATTGAACTCAGGTCTCCCACATTGCAGGCAGACTCTTTACCGTCTGAGCCACCAGGGAATCCCTGATGTGTAGTGAGCATCTTTAAACCAGATAGATGAAGCAAAATCATGATTTTGCTCATTTCAGGAATGCAGTTCAGGCTGTAGAACAGACCTCCCGGTCTCATGCTCCTTCTGGAACTGGGCCCTTTGATGCCTTTTTGTTTTCTTTAGTGAGATAGAATTTAGGTGTGAGAACATTTTGGGGTCAGTTTAAATTTTATGTCTTTGGTTTGATAGATAGCAGCTAAAGGTCTTGTGTCTCAGCTGTCTGTCTGACCCGCACGATATCTTCTTCTATCTTTGCTCCCCCATCAGCCAAATTTCACATACTCTTACATTTTATGGCTTTAATGATGAGTTTTTAATCACAAAAATAATTCAAGCTTATTATCAAAGTGTCAAATATTAGATTTGAATGTGTTGCATGCGTGCATGCGAGCTCAGTCACTCAGTCAAGTCTGTCTCTTTGCGACCCCATGGACTGTAGCCTGACAGGCTCCTCTGTCCATGGGATTCTCCAAGCAAGAATACTGGAGTGGGCTGCCATTTCCTCCTCCAGGGGGTCTTCCCGACCCAGGGATTGAACCTGTGTCCCCAGCATCTCCTGCGTTGCAGGTGGATTCTTTAGCTCTGAGGCATCTGGAAAAGCCCTTGAATATATTGCTCCTCAGTATTTTAGCTGGCTGCAAAGCTCACTCCCCACTTTGCTATGGTTTGTGCCAGCCCCCAAATTCGTGTGATGAAACCAAACGCCCAGTGTGATGGTCTTCGGAGGTGGGGCCTTTGGGAGGAGATTAGGGTTTGAGATGGGGCCCGCATGAATGGAGTTAGTTCCCTTATAAAAGAAGCCCAGAGAGCTCCCTAGTCCCTTCCGTGTGAGGACACAATGCAAAGGCACCATGTGGGAAATAGAAAGCCAGCTCTCACCAAACAGCAAACTGGCTGGCACCCGATCCTGGACTCCCAGCCTCCAGAATTGAGAGAAACTGCTGTTCTTTAGACGCTGCCCACCCTGCGGCATTTTGTCACAGCAGCCCGCGTGGACTGAGACGTGCTTCTCTCTGGGCGTTAGCTTCCTGTGGCTTGCTGCAGCAAAATCTCGCAAACCAGGCGGAGCAGAGCGATGGAAACGTGTTCCCTCGCAGCCCGGGAAGCCCGGGCTCCAGAATCCGGGTGTGGGAGGGGCTCGCCGCCCAGAGGCTCCCGCAGATTCTGTTCTTGACTCTCCCGGCTAGCTGGGGTGCAGCTGTCTCCTGGCTTGAGGCCACATCACTCCAGTCTTCGCTTCTGTCTTCACAAAACTTTCCTCTTGTGCTTGTCTGTGTCCCCAGACACCCTCTGCCTCTCACTTACAAGGAAACGTATGACTGCGTTCAGGGCCCAGAAGGTGACATTCGCTCTTTGGCCACGTGAGGTCATGCTGGCAGGTCCCAGTCTCAGGGTGTGGATCTAACTTTTTGGGGGGCTACTCTTCAACCCACTAACCGTTGTTAAAGGAAAGATTCTTGTGACACAGGTTAAAATGGTAGGAAAGACTTTATTCAGGAATGTTGTGATAGGTGTCGGCTCTTGCTGTAGGGGGAGGGATTGGGCTCCACTCTAAAGGTGACAAGGAGGGGGGGGGTTTTTGACGCGGGGGGGGGGGGGGGGGAGTTACTAAGGAGAGACATCAAGCGTAGGAGGAGTTCTTGCTAAACTAACAGAACTCTTACTGAAGGCCGGCCGGAGTGATCAAGCGTCACCCAGGGAATGATGGGGGAGGGGATGAAGAATTCGATCAGGTGTTGAGGGAGATCAAGTATTAAAGTGGGAATTATTAAGGGTCCTAAGCTGACTTGGCAGGATTCTTGCTAAAACTGGGCTTTGCAGGCCGGATGAGGGTGGGGGAGCACTGTGAGCTTGATTAGGAGAGAGTCTTTGTCACAGTTCTGTAAGCAGTGTTTTCCAGACTCAGAAAGACCGCAAAAGCCAACCCAGATTCTCAACAACGGAGCTCTTGCCCCAGGGGGAGCGTCACGCTGCAGCTGCCTGATTGGAAAAGTGCAGGCTTCTCCTCTCTCGCCTCTGCAGGCCCCTTGCCCTCTGGGCGTACTGCCTTGTGTAGCAGGGTCCGTCTGCAGGACCCTCTGCTCCCCCGGCCCCACCCGGCCCCTCTGCCCACCCCACGCCTTAGAAAGCAGCACCTGCCTCTCCCTGAATGTTATTGTTTGGATTCAACCCATGAGGGCTGATGTTAGGGAACTCATTGTGACATCAGAGAGAATTTTTGATAAATCACTGTGTGGGAAGAGGAAACCGATTGCTGCTTTGGGGCCCAGCCTGGAAACATTTGGCAGCTGATAAGAAGCCCCGCGGCCACTCTAAGGTCCTGCGTCGGCAGGAACTCAGTCCGTGGCTTGGGGGTGGGGCAGAGCGGGTCTGACTTCAAGCCTGCTATCCATGGGGGGAGGCTGTCTGGGGAGCTCTTCCATAGCAGGAGAGGAGGGGTCTGTCTGCACAGTGACCTCATCCCTCTGGGGAGGACCAGGGTGGAACCGTGTCCAGCGCTGTTGTTGGACTCACATCTGGGCAGGTGGTTGCCGGTCTGTGTCCTGCCCTGGAGACAGGTAACAAATCATTAAAGGTATTTACAGGTAGTAAATAAATGTCCGCTCAACAACTCCCTAAATAGCTACGCTTGTGCTCCGGGGACCAGGAGGCCCTGCTTCACTGTATTTTCTAGGACTTCCCACAGGCACCTTTTTCTACTACAGAATGAGACAATAGTGGTTTTTTTCTTGTCAAACTGAAACTCTCTCTTCTTGGGTTTTTCAGGAATTCAGTACCCTAATTATACTGCATTCGGCTCATGTTTATTGAACCCAGCCCTGTCCTGCGGTTCGTATAGGACACTTCTTTTTTTTATCTCATTTAACCTTTTCCTGCCTCCAAGTTACAGGTATTATCTCCATTCTTTTTTGTTTTTTGAAGGAAGAAACAGGCTCAGAAAGGTTTTGACCTGCCCGGGTTAAGTCTAATGACCGTGGGGTCAGGACTGAACCTGGGACTGGCGACTCCAGCCAGTGTGCAGGCTCAGGGCCCCGCAAGCGCCCCCATTAAAGACGGGGCAGAGCCTGGAGTGGACTGGGGGCTGCCTGAGGTCTTCGGCATGTCACACCGGGCCTGTTGGAAATGAGAACTCTGAAACTGACCTTCTGCAGAGCTTGTCCAGTGGCTCGGTGGTAAAGAATCCACCTGCCCGTGCAGGAGACACCGGAGGCCCAGGTTCAACCCCTGGGTCGGGAAGATCCCCTGGAGGAGGAAATGGCAGCCCACTCCAGTATTCTCTCCTGGAAAATCCCCACAGAGCGAGGAACCTGGCGGGCTGCAGTCCACGGGGTTGCAAAGAGTTGGGCACGACTGAGCGACTAAGCTCGCAAGGGTGCTGAGATGCAGTGAGATAGGCGCTCACGTGTGCTGCCGCCGGTGGTGCTGGAAGGTCTCAAGAACACTGAAGACAGGGATTGTTTGTTAGCAAGGAGGTTTTTGCTATTGTTGTTTTGGGTTTGTTTGGTTGGTTTTTTTGGTAAGAATTTAGGAGTTTCATTTGGGAAGGCAATAGTTGAATGAATCACAGAGAGAATTGTGTGTTGGAATGGGTGTGGGGTCATCTAGAATCCTTAGAAGGTAACATTCTCTTGGTGTGATTAAAGGCTGTCAGAGGGCACAGTAAATCACAGCCAGGATCCCGTTTATAGCAAGCCTGCAGTATGCAGACTGAAGTCAGCGTGCAAACTGGAGATGTGAGCAGAGATGTGAGATGAAACCAGGGTCGGATGCACCCAGGCCCTGGAAATTTCCCCCCCCCCCCCCCCCTTCTTTCCCTTTAGAGGAATGTGCCCTGGGGCTGTTTCAAATTTAAATCCCACTGTTGGTTTTTCAAGTGACAATGAATAAACATTAGGTTTCAGAATTTAAGAATTTATGAGGTCTGTAAGTAAGAGGTTTGTCCCAACATCTAAGCGTAAATTCTGGCAGTTATGGTTTGATGGACAATATTGACGAAAAATTAAAATCGTTTCACTTCTCACTTTGCCGCAGATAGAGCTTCTACCCCAAACACAACGCCCCTGCTCTGGAGGACTTTGGAGCTTCTTTTATTCTGTTTTGGCTTCCTTGGTAGCTCAGCTGATAAAGAGTCCACCTGCAATGCGGGAGATCCGGTTTGATTGCTGGGTTGGAAAGATCCCCTGGAGATGGGAATGGCTACCCACTCTGGTATTCTGGCCTGGAGAATTCCATGGACTGTATAGTTCATGGGGTCACAGAGTCAGACACGACTGAGCAACTTTCAGTTACTCTGTTTTGGTATAAATTCTCAGTTGTCAGAAGTACTTTCTTTTACCAAAGAAAGTGAAATTTGAAATTAATTTTCCTTACTAGGTGGGTTTAATATGATGTAATTTTGAATGGATTAAATTCTCCTGAATGTTAAAACAAATAAAAAATTCCAACAAACAAACAAAAAATGTTGCTGGCACAAGCTGATAATTTAGGACATTTAAAACTGAATTATAGCCTTTAGACCACATTTATTTTTTGCTTGTCTTTTATTCGGCATACTTTGTTTCTCCCGTTTCCTACTTTGTGACTTTCTAAACAGAGGGCTTGAATCGCCTCCTCCTTGTCTGATAAGTTCCTGCTCTGTAGAAACGCTGAACTCGATGATTCAGCTGCACCAAGCAAAGACTGTTTGCTATTTTTCTTTTTCTATTTCTCATTTTTAGATTTGTGGGAAGGCTACAAGAAATGGTATGTGTCACTAGATGCTGCTTTTCTATGACGTTAGATCAGAACCACTGAAATCCTTGGAAAGTGTCCTTTTGTCAAAATTGTCTTTTTTTTTTTTTTTTTTTTTACCACTTCTGTAAGCCTTATCTTCCTAAGTGTAGTACTGGCATGTAACAGCAGTCTCATTTCCCTCTCGCTGTCCCTGTCTTTGGAGTTATTTTTAAGATAGGTTTATTGACTTGCACATCATCACACTTACCCACGTGCTGTGCATCCGTCACTACAGTGCGGTGAGAACGTTTTACTCCCTCCTCGTAGCTGGTTTGTGCCCGTATGCAGTCAGTCCTCACCCCCAGCCCTAGCCACGGGCAGCCATTGGTCTTCCTGTCTCTGTGTGTTTGCCTTTTCTAAAAATTCCGTATAAAATGGTGTAGTGTGCATTTTTGTGTTTGGCTACTTTGATTCAGCTTTTCTTTGCTTTTTTTGGCATGTCCCATGCCATGTGGGGGCTTAATTCTCTGACCAGGGATGGAACCTGCATTGGAAGTGCAGAGTCTTAACCACTGGACTGCCAGGGAAGTCCCCCTCATTCAGCGTTTTTTGTTGTTGTTGTTAAGGTTCATCCCTGAAGTATGTATTAGTATTTGTTCTCGAGCTGTTTAAAAAAGAAAACAATTTTCTATTGTCTTTAAAAAAATCTATTTTCTAGTGTGGCAATTTCAAAGTTAGACTGGTGTAGGTTACCCACATGTACCTAACTCCCATATTCGATAATTTGGGATTTAAGAGTCAGTCTTGTTTCATCTACCGCCCCCCTTCTTTGCCTTTCTCTCCCATACTCTTGGATTGTTTTGAAGCCATCCTAAATGTGCTGTTACTTTGTAAATAGTTTAATATATGCATTTGTATTTATCTCTTGCTTTTCTATAGTTAAGGAACTAATTATCTTTAGAAAAATGTGGGCACTTGGGTAAAGGAGAAGATAAAAGAGCTAAGTTTGTAGTTTAGCTAAAATATAACACTTCTGCTATGTTCACGGTGCTACATGTGGCAATCTACCATGTGATGGATAAATCCTGTGTGCCTACCAGATCTGCAGTATATAATTACAACTTAATTCAGACATCAGTCTGTAAGGATAACAGATTTTTAAGTGTGGGATTAACACATGCACACGACTGTAGATAAGACAGATAATCACAGGGTCCTACTGTATATTGAACTACATTCAGTATCTTGCAAAGGAAATAAAGCTGAAAAAGAATATATGTATATGCGTATACCTGAAACTCACACAACATTGTAAACCAACTATAGTTCAATTTTTAAAAAAAGAAGTAATGCAGGGGTACCCCAAGCATACTTTACCCAGGTTTGCCAACAGTAACACCTGGTACAGAGCCATTCCACAGTATCACAACAAAGAATACTGACTTTGATACAAAGTACAAGACGTCACCCTCTCCTTAAAACCTAGCAAGACCGATCTGTTCTCCGTGTCTGTAATTTTGTCATTTCAAGAATGCTGTACAGATGGAATCATACAATAGATGACGTTCGGTTACACTAGCATTTTTCACTCAGCATAATTCTCTGGGGATTTATCCAGGGTGAGAAAAAAAGAGAGAAAGAGAAATGTAAGAGAATAATAAGAAGTCTTCTGTTGAAACCTGTTATGCAGAAAGGTAAAAGCAGATAATTTCAAATTTGCTCATCGGAGATGGTGACCGAGGTGAGAATACTCTTTGGTCATACTTATGTTGATGAGGGGCCAGTTGGCTGTGGATGAGCTGGAGTTTTATTTAAACTGGAATAGTCAAGGAGAGGTAAACTACAGCGCTTTTGCTCCTGCATAGACATTCGTTTACAGAATTACTGAATATAAAATAAAGGCTAGCCTCTTTGTGGAATGTGCACACGATCCGATAAAGATGCCAGTGGCAGCCCCTGGAGGCAGGCCAGCCTGAAGCAAGTTCCCAAGCACCTTCTCCCTTGCCTTCCTCTTCGATGGAGACTGGAAGTTTAGACGTTTAACTTTCCTAACCATTTTCTAGCTGGGGGTGGCCATGTGATGCCAATGTCGCTGCTGCTGCTGCTGCTGAGTCGCTTCAGCCGTGTCCACCTCTGTGCGACCCCATAGACGGAAGCCCGCCAGGCTCCCCCATCCCTGGGGTTCTCCAGGCACGAACACTGGGGTGGGTGTGATGCCGATGACATAGGGCCAATTCTGCTGGATAAAAATACATATGTAAAGTGGAAAAAACCTTTGACGCTTTTGGCTTCTTTCTACCCGACACCTAGATGTGACACCTGGAGGCAGAGCAGCCCTTTTGGCATCATGAGCCGATGTGAGGATTAAAGCCATCACACTGAGCTTGGCAAAGTATAAACGCAGAGGGAGCTTGGGTCCCTGAGTGTATTACTGAACTGTTGTCCATCTTAGACTGCCTTCTTCAGGGCTTCTTCATATGGGGTGAAAATAAGCCCCTATGTCACAAAGCCTGGTTAGTCAGGTTATTATTATTACTATTTTGTTGTTGTTATTTGAAGCTGAATGCATTCTTCTTCGGTGATATTGGTGTATTTGTAGCTTTTTTGCCACCACAGAGCTCTCTCACACCTAAGGCCACTCTGGACCTGGGAAATTTTAAGCCAGGAAAGTCCTGGATATCACCTAGTCCAGCGGTTCTCAACCAGGGGGTGGAGGTCTCGGTATTTGTGGGGTGCCACTGGTATTTAGCAGCGAGAGGCCAGGGCACTAACAGCCTGGCTGGCGTGGGGGCAGTCCCATGGCACAAATGTTCCTGTTCAAAATGCCAGCAATGCCTGGCAAGAAGCACTGATGTCATCCACTTCCCTGAGCAGCCCCAGTCAGGACGATTATAGCCAGCCCAGGACTCTGGATCTGCACTGATCGGAGCAACCTGGAGGAAGTCCCCTTCCCACCCAAACCTCTCTTCAGCGTAGGCTTCCCTTTCACCTCTGTTAGAGTGCCCTCCTTGATGCCTCAAGCCTCCAGCATCACTGCTGCTTACCAAGTCGGGGATCGATGGCCCTGCAAGCTAGGGAGCAAGGGGAGAAGCCTGAAGTGCCCACTGAAACCCCTAGCGCCCCCGCAGAACCACACTCTGAAAAGTCTCTGAGGCAGCTGGGCCTGGACTTGCTTAGTTTCCGTGTGTTTGTCTTCCAGGCAGTCCTACTATTAATAGTATCATGTGGTACTTTTTGGGAAGAAAAGCACCAAAGATGAATAGTAGCTGGAAGTGGAAGAGTCCTGGCTCTAGCACCAGGTACGCCTTCTTCCAAGCATCCTCACAGGTGATAGGGGTGATGGCAGAGCAGCCACCTCCCAGGTCCTGGGTGGAGATGAAAGGGGGTGTGGCCCGGGAAAGCACTTTGGGAATGGTAGACGGCTTTATATTCTCATTAGAACAGAGATGCTTTTAATGGCTTTGGGCATTAATCATAGACAAGGTCATGTAACAGGAGCGTGGGTCGCAGTTTAAGTTTCTGTTGATTCTTGCTGTGTTTTGATTTATTAGGTCCAAGGGAATTGATTTCAGGCCAGGGCAATGGGTTGAGTAAGTAACAAAGATAATAGGGACGCACTTAGGAAAGTCAGGGCTGGGCCCAGCTTACTCATATTTTTTTTCCAGCACAGAAAAGCACAGCTTTTACTGTATCTGAAAGACTGCTGGGAATGTGCCTCAAGATGAGGCTTGCACATGGGGCCATTTCTTGGGAGTTGATTTTCCCACATCCGAATTGCAGAACGCACCGTGATTAGAGTGCGTCTATTTGTTTTTCCCCCCGCACCATGCAGGATGCAGAACTTCCCCAACCAGGCGTTGAAGCCACGCTCCCTGCGCTGGAAACGCAGTCCCGACCGGCCGGGACGTCCCAGAATGCTGCTGTTCACGTGGCGCATAAATGCTCCCTGCAGCAGCAAGGCGTGCACCTGTCCAGTCGTGACCTCTTAGGGGAGCACCGTGTGATTCCTGTTTTCAGTGTTTCACTCTTTAAGAAGAGGCTTCTCTGGTGGCTCAATGGTAAAGAATCCGCCTGCAATGCAGGAGATGCAGGTTTGATCCCTGGGTTGGGAAGATCCCCTGGAGGATGGCACGGCAACCCACTCTAGTGTTCTTGCTTGGAAAATGCCATGGACAAAGGAGCTCGGCAGGATCAGTTCAAAGGGTCACAAAGAGTCAGACATGACGACTTAGCACACATACTGTTTAAGGAACACGTGCTTATAAAAACAGATGAAAACTTTCAGCAAAGCACCTCTTGGGTCTGCCCTTCCTGGAGTCCTTGAGGCCTGATTAATATTTGCATTCGAAAGGGAAGGGCCTTCTTGGCAAATAGAGCACACACACCAGTCCTTAGGGTCGATTGCTTAGAACTCCTTCAGCTTAAACTTCCTCTGGAAACATTTCTTCGACTCCCAGCCTTGCAAACGCCCGTCTTATTCAGAGCTTGGCCTGACACCCTTGTCTCTAACTTTCTGTCAGCTGTGTATCCTGCAGCATCCTTGCGTCAGAGTGAACTATTTCAGTGACTTGAGGAGGGGTTTCAGTCACTGTCTGGGAAATCCTTGAAAAAGAGGTTTCTCACACTGGAGTGAACGGGCATTTGTGTGTTGCCTAATACTGAGTGCTATAATGCAGGTTCTTATTCATTCCTTTTCGTTGAAAGGGCATCGTGGTGCTGAGTCTTTACTTCGAGACAGCTCTTCAAAGTGAAGAAAACAGACAGAAAACAAAAAAATTCTGTAAAGCAATTATCCTTCAATTAAAAAATTAAAAAAAAAACCCACATGGAGCGTAGACTTGAACTGCAGGTAGCCTAATGCCCCAGCCCATCCTGACCTGCCCATTTCTCTCCTTGAATTTAGTGGGTCTGGTTTGCAGAATGGATTCTCAGGTGTTTGACGTCGTTGGTTTCCGGCTGAACGTTCTAGCTGGCTGCCGCTGTACACACAGAATTAGCACCATTACTTGGTCCCTGCATTCTCGTTAACGTTAAATTACACTTGCCTTAAATTTTTGAAAATTCTCTTTCCTCACTGGTTGTTGGATGTTAGTAATGTTTTCTCATGAGGTCTGCCACATTTCCTCACTGCAATAATTAGAATCATTACGATAGCAGTCATATCTGGGATTTACACTGCCTGTTTACCTAAATTTTTATTTTTGTTTTCGTGTATATAGTCATTTTAAATAAAATAATATTCTGATAATTAACATAACCATAATAAGAATAATCTAACTGTAATTATCTCAGGCAGAATAACCATTTCAGCGTCTCAGCAGAGATATGGAAGGATATAAGCCCATATCCCTGGCTACCAGGCTGGCAGCCTAGTCTTGTTTTTTGGAACTGTTTATTTATTTGGGCAATAAATAAATATTTTGAAAAAACAGCTATTAAAGCATATGCAGATTCAATCCTCATGTTCCTCACCTGACAGGACCCTTTTGGAGCTCTTGGCTCTTGTCGAGAAAATATAGCAATTAAATCCCATTATGATAATAACTACAGAAATGTAGGCCTTACAATGTGGCAGGACTCTTCTAATCCTGTTATTTATTTTAATTCACTTAATTAAAAACACAGAGATCTCAGTATGTGGTATGACTAGAAAGCCTGCCAATCTCTAGCTAACGGTCTGCCTCCTCAAAGCATTATTCCGTTCAGCACAGAGAGGCGTGCAGCTGGGCTGGTTCTCCCAGGACCGTGCCCAGCCTCCCTCGGCCCCTCCCCAGCCTCCTGCCCATAGCCTGCGGGCACCAGTGGGCCTGGCTTGGACCCATGCAGTCCGTGCAGCTAGAATCTGGAGTCACCCGAGGTTGGGGACCAGGCTACAACTACCATGCCTGTTGGGCCTCCCAGGCGCCTCAGTGGTGAAGAATCTCCCTGCCAGTACGGGAGACCCGGGTTCAATCCCTGGGTCGGGAAGATTCCGCGGGGAAGGAAATGGCACCCCACTCCAGTCTTCTGGCCTGAGAAATCCCAGGGACAGAGGAGCCTGGTGGGCTACAGTCCATGGGGTTGCAGAGTCAGACACGACTGAGCGATTAAAGAGCAGCAATAACGGCGCTGTCAGGTGATGCCCAGCTTCTTGCGTGGGAACACTGCTTGGGCTGATGCTCTTCAGCTGCTGGGGCTCTTACGGCAGGACTGGAAGGAGGACAGGGAGGCGGGGGCCCTCTGCCTCTACGCCGTGCTGTCTGCCTGAGCAGGAGGCAGTGTGGGCCGGCCCAGGGTGGAGGAGAGGGCAGAAAGTCCGGAGGCTCGCATCCGCGCAAGTGTTTGTCTGAAGCCTGCTGCATCTCTGACAGCCGTCTGGAATGTGGAAGGGGGTTCTGGGGGCCCTGCGTGGAGTGTGGACTCCTGGGTCAGATGGAACCTGAAGTTGGCCCCCAGCACGGCTCGCCACTACCTCTGTGGGCAGGGACAAGCTAACGAGTCCCTTAGAGTCTTCATCTATTTGTTCAATTCAAAACCGTTCCTGCCCTTGTAGACCTAGAGGACGGTGAAACACAGTAAACAAAACAAACAATGCTAGGTGCGAAGGCTGCAGTCTTAATAAGGTGTCAGAGAAGGCATCCCCGGTAAGGCAGCATCTGTGCCAACACCTGGGGGCCGAGGGGGAGGGCACGAGCTTTCTGTATAGAGGGGCAGCCGTGCAGAGGTCCCGTGGCGGGGTACCGGTGTGTTGAGCGAGCAGCAGGGGCGCCAGCGTGGCTGGCGGAGAGTGAGCCAGGGGACCAGTGGTTGTGATCGGGGAGGAAAGGGGGGGCTCTGGTCCTGGGGGCTCTGTAGACGTCGCACAGACCTGGGCTTCTGGGCCATGTGGGAAGCCGTGTTTGGGGATGGGGATGGGGGCTTGAAAATGTAGAAGAGTAACACGACCTGATTAAGGTTTCCTTACCTCGGCAGTTGACGAGGGATAGTCGCGGGGAGGGGAAGGGCTCAAACAGGAAGACCAGGCAAGAGGCTGTGCAGCCCACAGGTGAGACAGGATGGAGGCCTGGACCAGGATGTGGCCGGGGAATGAGGGGACGTGGTCAGATTGTGGATGTACTGAACAACATCTGCCTTATGGAGCCGTCGCAGGGCTAAACGAGACGCACTCAGCTGCTGCTGCATGCACTGGGTCCTGGGAAAGGCCAGCTGCTATTGTTGCTTCTTGTCTTGCAGGACAGTCCTGACCGACACACAACAGTCAGGTCAGGGGCTTGTCCATCTGGTCAGCTGTAGCAGTGCTGGGACTGGAACTCAGAATTGCTGGCTTCAAGCCAAATAGAATGCTCCCGCCTTTCCCTGCAGATCTAAGTCGCTGAAACCAGGGGAAGTGCTCGATTAAATCACACAGGAAAGAATGCTGCTGTCATACCTGACATGGCGTGAGCTTTGACGGTGAAGCCCCTGGTGTCCACCTCCCGTGTGTTCACAGGTGGTGTGATGGCTGATCGACCTGTCACGTGTACTTAAGTTTGGCCTTTTCGTTGGGTTTTCCTGGGCGTCCTCCACCCCCTGCAGGCAGAGGGCCTGACCCTCCTCCAGGACTCTGGTTCTCAGGCTGCCCTTCACCCATGCGCCTAACGTGCAATTTCAGCACTTGTCACCCATCCTGAAGTTGAAAGATTGAGCTTTGGAAAGTAAACGGAAGAGGGATAACTGCCTTCCCATTTTTTAATCATGTCAAAAGATACAGGATTTCCGTTATGAATAAGTAAGCATTTAGTGCAGGAAACGGAAACCACCCTAAGGACTTCACACAGGAAGAGATGGGAATTAAGTGGTCACAGACTTGCTGGAAGGGGCAGAGCCCCGAGGAGCCCTTGCCTGCGCCCAGGGTGATTCCCAAAAGTTTGAAGAATGGGCCCAGCAGCAGACTGCCAGCTCAGAAGATGTTAACTGGGGCTGTGGGTTCAGGAACCCACTCCCGGCCTGGATTTTGGGGAGCATGCACCCTGAATGGGGGGGGGGGCTGCCACCACCGCGGAGGATGGGTCTGGAATGCGGCTGCAGAAAACCTCCCATCTCCCCACCTTGCCTGCCAACCACTGCGGGCAGGGCAGGCCTCTACTTGGCCGCCTTGTTTCGCGCAGGCGCCTCCTGCTGGATCGCAGCCCAAACTCTAACTGCAGGTGTGGGGTCTGCAAAGTGTAGTTTTCGTTTTCTGCCCTCCAGCCAGGCGGAGGATGAGGTGAGGTCAGACACGCGGTCTCCCGTCTCCGGCGACATCCCGCTTGCCTGCGGTGGGGGTGGAGGGGCCCCTCCTTCCGGTTCTGTTAACTTGGCCCGTGTTGAGAGCATACCACCCGCAACATAAAACTCTACGTTAAAGACCAAATGCAACTGTCAATATTTTCCCAGCTTATCTTTAGGACAATGCCGTGTGCTTTGTAACGGAGCAGCTCATATCATCAGTTACATGGTGGTGACCCTCTGATGTCTGTAAAACAAAGTAGACCTGACAGTCAGATTTAGGTTTATTTAAATTTGGAGAAAGTACCGAGCCTGGGTTTCTGTTTATCACAAAATGCTTTTATGGTTCATGTCATTGCTTAAAAAGACTAGGCTAGTCACACTGTTTATCTAAAATGACATGATCAACATTT
Source organism: Capreolus pygargus (assembly GCA_012922965.1). Lineage (NCBI taxonomy): Eukaryota > Metazoa > Chordata > Mammalia > Artiodactyla > Cervidae > Capreolus > Capreolus pygargus. The sequence goes on from SNSB01003831.1 coordinate 600,285, forward strand.
GGTATGAACAGCACTTTTAGCAGGCTGTTTTCTCTATAAAAATATGCAGGAGTGAGTGTCAGGTCCAAGTAAAGGTGAACAAAACACGAACTGACCAGTCCGAGTGCTCTGAAGCCCAGAAATAGCCATTTCTTGCAGCTTTGTGTCGAGTCTGTTTGGTAAAAGTTAATCTAATTTCTCTAACCATTACCTGACCGACCAGCAGAGAATTAAGCTGGCCTAATTAGTTTGGGAGCTAAATCAGACAGAATGAACATAAACCAGAGCCCAGATAGGATAGACGGCTGCTGGTGACCTCATCTGAAGGATAGGTTACTTTTGCTATAATAGTAAGTCTGAGCAGTCACGGGGGCTGCCCCAGCAGTAAAGAATCTACCTTCAGTGCAGGAGATGCAGGAGACATGGGTTCGATCCCTGGGTTGGGAGGATCCCCCTGGAGTAGGGCATGGCAATGCACTCCAGTATTCTTGCCAGAAAAATCTCGAGGACAGGGGAGCCTGGTGGGCCACAGGTCATGGGGTCGCAGGGGTCAGACACGACTGCCGTGACTGCATGTGCGTGCGTCGTCGTGGGGTTCCTAAAGAGTGCCTTGGATGATAGAACAGAAATTGGAAGATCGATGTCTCTCTGAAAATTGGAGGTTGTGGTAGAAAAAATCAGTAAAATGCCACATATATGTCTAATGCTACTTTATACACCCAAAGAGATAGTTAAATATAGAGGGGGCTTCCCTGGGTCCAGTGGTTAAGACTCTGTGCCGCTGTGGGGAGCGGCTTCAGTCCCCTGTTGTGAATGTGGGGTCCCACATGCCACGAGGTCAAAAAGTAAAATAAAGTCAATAACATTAAAAATATAAAATTGATAACATTTTAAAGATATCTGTTTCCAAAGCACACTGTATTCCTTGGCAACCCTTTTAAATCATTCTCTTCTGCTGCTCAGGAAACATTCTGCAGCTGCGTTGTGGACTGATGAGCCGCCGTTTTTCCCCTGTGCGGCCAGCACTTTCCCCTCCAACATTTGATTATGAAGATTGTCCCGTGCACAGCAAAGCTGAAAGAATTTTGCAGTGAACATCTGTATAGCCACCACCTAAATCCCACCATCAGTATTTTATTAAAATTGCTTTATTCCCTACAGTTATAGATGCTCTTCCGTCTGCAGTCAGGTAGTTATTGCTGCATAGCCAATCACCCCAAACCGAGGGCTCCTTTTTGGCCAGTCCTCCTGGCTTGTGGGACTTAGTTCCCTGACCAGGGATTGAACCTGTGCCCCCTGAAGTGGAAGCACTGGGTCACCAGGGAATTCCTGGAGCTTGTTTAAAACAATAAGCACTTCCTATCTCACTTAGTCCTCATGAGTCACAAACTGGGGAGTGGCTTCTCTGAGTTGTTCTGGCTTGAGGTTCCCTAAGAAGCTGCAGTCTGGACGCTGGCCAGGGGTTACAGTCGTCTGCACCCTGACTGGTGCTGGACCGCTCACGTCCAAGAGGGCTCACGCACATCGCTGATGGCTTGGACCTTCAAAGGTGGCATAGGCAGTCTCACATGGGTGCTGTTCAGACTGGTGGTTGCCCGGGGCAGGGGGTTAGGGGAGGGAGCAAGTGGGAGATTGGGGTCAGCAGACGTAAGCTTTTATACAGAGAATGGGTAAACAGTAAGGGCCTACTGTATAACACAAGGAACTATACTAATATCCTGTAATAAACCCTAACGGAAAAGAATATAAAAAGAATGTATATATGTATGTATAACTGAATCACTTTGCTATCCAGCAGTAATTAATACAACATGGTAAACCCACTATGCTTCAATTAAAAAAAAAAACAATTTTATGTAACAATCACAACTATATAACCTAATATAAAAAGTTATATTATAAAAAACCTGATGGTCCAACGGTTAGGACTCCACTCTCTCATTGCTGAGGGTACAAGTTCAATCCCCAGTCAGGGAACTAAGATCCCATAAGCCATGCAATGCAGCCAAAAAAAAAAAGTTATAAACACAAATGTACACCTAAGCTTGTCATTAAAAATGTGAAAACATTTTATATGGAAGTTTTATACAAATTAAATATTTAGTATTGTTCCTTATTTGAAAAAAAATGGGTGCTGTTGACAGTAAGTAACCCAGAATGATGGAGTGGGGCGGGAGGATTCAGGGACAGCTTTGCCCTGAAGGAGAGACTTGCCTGGTGTGGCATTCTAGCCAGGGCTGCTGGTAACACCAGTGCCGAGCGAGAGCTTCAGGTGGAGTGGGGAGCAGGATGAGACCCCGCTCCCAGACCCGTCCAGCGGGGCAGGAGGGGTTCCGTGGGCTGGATTACACTGGGGAAGGCAGCTTTAATGGCTCCTAACAGGAGGGGCCTCAGCTCCCCAGGCTGAAATCTCTAGACGTGGTCATTAATGTTTGGCTATAGGAGCACCCAAAAACTTCTTTTCCTAGGTACACAGACATTTTTATTCACACATTCAGTGTATCCCTTTGAGGTTGAAGTATTGTGGATGGTTCTCTGCTCTTTAAAGCTTCTTTCTATTGAAAGCTTCCCCCCCCCCAAAGCACATCTTCCTAAATTTTTAAAAAAATTATTTCTTTGGCTGTGCCAGTTCTTAGCTGCAGCATGGGATCGAGTTCCTTGACCAGGGGTGGAACCCGGGCCCCCTGCATTGGGATCACAGAGTGGTAACCACTGGACCACCTGGGAAGCCCCCCTAATTTTTAAATGTATATTCCTGTTCCTGACCCCAGAACAGGGCCAGACTGGATAACAGAAGCATCTCTGGGAATGCTTGGCTCCCTTAAACTAGGAGGATGATAGCTACTGCTCCCCTATCACAGGTGAAGCCCCCACCCAGGACACTGGTGGGGAGGCAAAGACGAGGCGGGTGCCTCCTGAGTGCTGTGGGGGGCAGTTTGTTGAGTGTTTTGGGGTCCTCACCCAGCGATGGAAGGAGAGCCCCCCCGCCCTGGGGGAGGTCAGCTGCCCTCTGAGTGACTACCAACCCCCCTCTGCTTTCTGGGAGGTGAGCCTCTTTCTTAGACATGCGCCCAGGACCTGCCCCTCTCCTGGCAGCTTCCTGGTGGTCGGTGGGCTGCGGTGGGAGCTCTTCCAGGGCAGCTGGGGTGGAGAGATGGGCCTTCCTGAACCACGTAGAGAACATATCAGTGTCCTCTTGATTCAAGTGGGAGGATCCTCCTTATGGTCAAAGAATAAAGAGTATGAACAATGAAAAATACCTTATCAGGCCAAGTCAGTGGCCCATGAATCAAAGAATTCCAAGTCTTTAGTGCTGGAGAATGTTGACAATGACCCGGTACAGCCTCTCTTTTAAAGATAAGAAAGAAACCTGGAAGCCAAGGAACGGGCCAGCTGATCTGAAGCCTAGCCAAGTAGGTCCTGGGGCTCCTGGCGCTCTGCTCATAAAGGCCGCTGTTCATTTTGTACCCACTTTTGTGTGTGGGGGCTTCTGCGCTGGTACTTCCCACAGTGGGCATTCATGAAGTATGTTCCCTGCCAAAATAAAAGCATTGCCTTAAGAATTATTTTCCTGAAATAATAGTTGCAAGTTGTATAATATTTATGTAGTGCTTATGTGTAGTACGTACTTGCCAGGTTCTAAATTCCTTCCAGATAGAAATTCTTATTTAATCTTCTAACCATCCTAGGAGGTAAATATGATTGTTGTTGCAGTTGTTGAGTCGTTAAGTTGTGTCCAACTCTTGCGACGCCATGGACTGTAGCCCGCCAGGCTCCTCTGTCCATGGGATTTCCCAGGCAAGAATACTGGAGTGGGTTGCTCTTTCCTTCTCCAGGGGACTAAGGAATCGAACCCACATCTCCTGCATTGCTGGCTGATTTTCTACCACTGAGCCACCAGGGAAGCTGGTAAATGTGATTTCTCTCCCCATTTTCTGGATGAGAAAACTGAGGCATGAAGAGATCACGGGGACCTCTCCAAGATGAGCTGGCTGTACCACCCGTGCTGTTAACCCCACCCGGCCCTGATTCCCCGTGCAGACATCAGTGCTGTTGACTCAGTCTTCAAAGCTTCCTGTTTTCTAGGCGTGTGATGGGCGTGTGCGTCCCACCTCCTGTGTCTCTGGGGCCATGTGACTGCTTGTGGCCACTGAGCTGTGGAAAGTGTGTCCCTTCTGAGCTAGACCGTGTTGTCACTATTGAACGATCCTCCAGATCCGTCTCTCTATGCCCTGGAGGCTGGTGGTTTCTCGGTGAGCCTGGGCAAGTCAGAGAGGAGACAGAGTCCCAGCCAGCCCTGGGTGGAGAGAGCTGGGGTGTGAAAGCACGGAGGTGTGGGCGCTGTTTGCCTGAGTCCATCCTGACTGATGGGGTCTCTGGTCTGCCCAGTATTTCAAGGAGTGCCTTAGTAATAAATAGGCTTCCCCACTGGCTCAGACGGTGAAGAATCCGCCTGCAATGTGGGAGACCTGGGTTCCACCCCTGGGTCGGGAAGATGGCCTGGAGAAGGGCATGGCAACCCACTCCAGTATTCTTGCCTGGAGAATTCTCCAACCAGACAGACATGGTTCTTTGGATCATGTGATACTTTGTGTGTGGGCCACTGACTTTCTTAGCTAGAACGTTGGAAAATAGCTTGGGCAAATGAACTCAGTCTATGAGAGTAAGAGCAAATGTGGTACCTCTTCTCATTTTCCTGAAAGTCCCTCGGCTTCCACCTGTCTAATCAGGTGCATAGCCCACCTGTCCAGTCTGTTGCGCAGCCCGTGTAAACATCAGGCAGTGACCTGCGCGGATGTGTGAGCGGGAGCGTGCTGTGTATGTCTGCTGCAAATCTGTCAGCATTACAACAAAGAGCAAAGACTCAGAAAAGTATCACAGCAGTCATCAGAGCTATGCAGGGTGAGACAGGTAGGGGTCCAAGGCCGTATGAGAATGACCTGTTGACAGTTCACTGTTTCCTGGATTATTAGTGGCTTTTCTGAGCCACGTGGGACCAGATGGCCGGATGAGCTAAGAAGTGTTGCCTTGGGATAGTCCCTCGCAGGTTGGTGGTTAGGACTCGGTGCTTGAGAGCCTGGGTTCAATCCCTGGTCGGAGAACTAAGATCCCACATGCCTCGAGGTGCAGCCGAAAAGTTTTCCCCTGGACTTCAAATTCTAGGCTGCAGAGTGGGAGGGGTGAGCAAACCCAGCTCTTCATGTTTCATGTGAACAAGAACGGTGCATGTTTTTAAAAGGTGGCCAGTTATATTAGCTTTGGTTATGATAGTGTTGCTGTTTGTTTTGTCTTAGGAGAGGACAGTAGGTATGTAGCTACAAGAAAAATTGGCAAAAATAAAAGTTTGTCCTCCAACATTCTCTTCTTTAACATGTGATTTCTTAAGTATCACAGTTACAGCCTGCTGAGAAATATAGAGATTTTATTTAACGTTGCTCCGGTTTCAGAACTTCAGTTTTGAAAAAGCAAAGTATTCAGATTCAGTTTTTTTGGTGGGGGGGCTGCGTCGTGCGGCATGGGGTTTTAGTTCCCTGACCGGGAATGAAACCCCGGCCCTTGGCAGTGAGAGCACGGTCCTAAGCACTGCACTGCCGTGGGCTCCCCCAGGTTCAGCGCTCTTGAGCATCTACTGTGCGCCTGGATGGGGCCACCCTGGGGCTCTCGGTCCATCCCGGGAGACAGAAGTTAAGTGAGTAATGCAAGCCTCCAGAGTCTGAAGAGAGACCCACGGCGGATTTCCCGGGACGTGCGGGTCAGGGCGGGTCTCCCTGGGAAAGCGGCACCCAGGCTCAGGCTTCAGAGGTGGGTGGAGAGTAGCCCAGTGAGGCAGGGAGGGCGAGCTCCAGGTGGGCGAGGCGCGTATTCTCGAGGCGCTGGCGAGCCTGACAGGCCCCCGGAGGTGAGGCTGGGGTCCGGGGCCAGCCTCCGCTAAGAGTTGAGTCCTAAGGGCAGCCAGCTTGCTGTGGAAGGCCTCAAGGATAGAAATGACACAATCCGACTTCTGGTTTTTAAAAGAGCTCTCCGGCCCCAGTGGGAGAACCCAGAGAAGGTGAAACAAGCCTGCTTGTCAGGCTCTGGCACCGATGCGGGTGAGTGGCAGGAGATGCCGGGGCCTGGGCCTGGGTGGTTGCCATGGGGCTGGAGAGAACTGGACGGATCAGATCTCATTCCCTTTGAAAATACAATGTGTTTCTTTCCTCCTTACGTAGATATTTTTCTGAGTTATTTTTGGCTGTGCTGGTTCTCCTTGCTGCGTGGCCTCTTCTCCAGGTGAGGCCAGTGGGAGCCGCTCTGCCGCCGTGGGGCGCAGGCTTCTCGCGCGGCCTCCCGTTGCAGAGCGGGGGCTCTCGGGCGCTCAGGCCGCAGCAGCCGCGTCTCCCGGGCCCTGGAGCACGGGCCCAGCCGCTGTGTGCACGGGCTTGGCTGCTTCTCGGCGTGTGGGATCTTCCCAGACCAGGGCTGTGACCCCGGGTCTGCTGCACTGACAGGTTCTTTACCACTGAGCCACTGGAGAACCCTTAAATGTTTTTCTTACAGAAAATCTTGAGAAAATGTATAAGCATGAAAAAGAAAATCACCTAATCCCATCTCCCAAGGAGCAAGTTTATTTCTTCAGTATATACCCTTCCAACCTCTCTTCCAGGCATTTACAATGTATTATAATACAATTACATATTGTATATGTATATACATGTTACAATTAATATGTACATCAATTGTAAAGGCAAAATTTATATGTTAGGTATACATTGTTTTATAACCTACACTTAAACTTAATGTACTTATTTTTCAGGCATGTCCCACAGCTTGTCGCGTCTTGGTTCCCAGACCCAGGATTGAACCCAGGCCCTTGGCAGTAAAAGCACAGAGTTCTAACCCCCGGACCTCCAGGGAATTCCCTAATCTATACTTTTAGTAATATCCTTTCTAACTTCCCGTGTAGGTTCTTTGGACTGTGTTGGTAGTCAAAATGCCTTGGTGTGAGTGTGAACATTTCTCCAGAAAGCATCCCCATCGGTGTTTGCAGATAAACTGAGGGCCTTTTGTCCCGAGCCTGCTATGGTCTTTGTTGCTTTGTTTAGCTGCTCAGTCGTGTCTGACTCTTTGCGACCCATGGACTGCAGCACGTCAGTGTTCCCTGTCCTTCACTATCTCCCGGAGTTTGCTCAGACTCATATTCATCGAGTCACTGATGCCTTCCAAATCCCATCCTCTGTCACCCCTTCTCCTCCTGCCCTCAGTCTTTCCCAGCATCAGGGTCTTTTCCAGTGAGTCAGCTTTTCATAGCAGGTGGCCAAACTGTTGGAGCTTGAGCTTCAGCGTTAGTGCTTCCAGTGAGTGTTCAGGGTTGATTTCCTCGGCCCTGAGTCTTGTTAATTCCTGGCTTGACAGAATCTGTACGCAGCCGTGGGGGAAGCGTGCCCGGGAGACGCTTTGTCGAAGCTGCAGTCCCCGGACCCTGGTGCAGGGCAGGCGGCCACCATGCAGGGTTTCCCGCGCCGTCCCCGGGGCGGGGCAGGCGCCGATGGCACTGACCGGCATCTCTGAATGGTCAGAGGGAGGTCAGAGACAGAGCCAGCTGCCAAACAGCTTCCTGCAGAGTGAGCTGGAGCCGGCACCTCTGCTGAAGGGGAAAGTGAGACATGAGATACTGAAATAGCACAGTGTTATGCATCAAATCTGTCTCAATTAAAAAGGGAAATGAGATAACTTGGGGGTGTCTCCTTGAAACAGTGTGTGTGATGACCCTTCTTAATAGGTCATTGAACACGCTGATATCCTTCCAGACCAGGAGTGGTTTGTCATCCCTGTTCGGTTTCTCACTCTCACTTTGTCAGATTTTTTTTTTTTGTCTCTGCCAAATCTGTGGAGGGAATTCCAGCTTTCTGGGTCAGCAGTATCCACCAGTGGCCTGGGTTGGAGGACTTCAGGGTCTTTCAGGGATGCACATACTTAGGGTGTGGACTTCCCAGCTGGTGCTGGGGGTAAAAGAACCTCCCTCCCAGTGCAGGAGACGGAAGAGATACAGGCTTGACCCCTGGGTCGGGAAGATCCCCCGGAGGAGGGCTTGGCAACCCACTCCAGGATTCCTGCCTGTAAAATTCCATGGACAGAGGTGCCTGGTGGGCTACAGTCTGTAGGATTGCAGAGAGTTGGACGTGACGGAGCGACTGAGCGTGCGCGCGCACACACACACACACACACACACACACACACACACACACACACACACACACACACACACACGGGTGTGTCATAAAAAGTGACAAAGCCAAGCACTGAACTTTTCAAAAGAAGAGCTGAGACGCAGTGCTCTGTGGCCACAGGGGG
>SNSB01003831.1:608604-632527 GCA_012922965.1 Capreolus pygargus
CTGTTCTTTTTTTATATTTACCATCCTGATAGCGCATTCCTTTCCTGCCCAGAAAAGAGCTTCCACTCCCTTCTGGATCTGGAATTCTCCTTTTTACCAGAAGTGATGCTGTGGAAGGTTTGATGTCACTGGGTCTGGGGCGTGCCCAAGCCTCCAGGCCCACAACTTTCTGTGTGGTTTTCTCCGTGGCTGGAGCGGCTGTATCCTTTATTCATTCAACAACCACTTAGGATGCGACCGTGTGAGCATGCTGAGCTTGTTGCCATAAATACATTGAAGTCACTACCCTTGAGGAGTTTACTGCGTGAATCAGTCTCTTGGGCTGGGTTGGTGTCTGATATCTGATCCTGGTTCTAACGCTATTTGCTCTTACCTCTAGTGTCTAATGATGGTGCAGTCTGCTTGGCTATACAGCACGTTTCTGTAATGAAATGAGCTCATACGCAATTTAAAAGGGAGTAACATCAGTTCATATGCTCCTCACCCTATGGAAGGAGAGCCAGAGTAGCAGGTTAGAATGATAACCTTTATAATTCTCCAACCAGCAGGAAAGGGAAATGCCTTCAGCTGAACTTCTCAGCCACAGGAGGAAGCTCTTTCTGCTCTAAGAAAATTAAAAATGGGTGCCTGCGCCCAGAGCTCCATGCCTGGAGACGTGGGCCCCTAGCCTGGAGGGCTCCCAGCTGGCAGCAGGCTGTACGTCCTGCTCTCTGGTCTGGCCCTGGAAAACCAGCATCTCCATCCCGTCAGGTCTTTTTGTACCTTTAGTATTTTCTGCAGTCACCTCTTGGCTGCCACAGGCTGCTGGTTTGCTTCTGAGGTACTAATTGTGTGTGTGTGCATGCACACGTGTGTGCATGGCCTTGTTACCATAGATATTTTTAAAATTTAAGTGTAGTTTACAGTGTTGTGTTAGTTTCTGGTATATAGCAAAGAGATTCAAATACACACACCCACACACACATATGTATGTATATTCTTTTTCAGAGTACTTTCCATTGTAGGTTATTGCAAGATATTGAATACAGTTCCCTGTGGTATATGGTAGGTCCTTATTGTTTATCTATTTTATATGTTGCAGTGTGTATCTGCTAATGCCAAACTCCGAATTGGTTTCCGAAGGTGTTGTTAGTATATGGGCTGCTGAAGCAAGCCTGGTTACCATTGGTTTTGAATGATCTTTGAGTGGTCCGATTCATCCTGTATTTTCCCAATGCCCTGCTGACTTCTGGAAGGCCTGGAGGGGTAAACATTCTTACACTGAAGCAGGAGCTCTGAGCCTCCCGTTTGCTCCACTCAGCCTGGCCCAGCACCCTTCCAGCTGTGAACCCTCAGGGGACAGAGCCCGGGAAGTCGTGTGCCGGGCCCTGCAGAGTGGCCGCAGCTGGAGACAGGGACGGGGGGCTGGCCCGCTCTCCGTGGTTCAGTCGGCAGGGGTTTTACAGTCCGGTTACCGTTTCCTGAATTGGGCAGAGTGAGGCCTGTAAACTGTCTTAATATGTGGGAAGGGGGGACGGTCTGGAATCCCTTTTTGTGTGACCTGATTCTGGGGTGACCTTGGTGAGTAGTCAGACCCTTCAGCGGCAGCAGGGAGTTAAGGAGCCTAGTTCCTACTCAGAGAGACAGCATCAGTGGTCCTCACTTGGCACAGTGCCCAGACTGCATCAGGCCTTCCACTTACAGCATTCCAGCTCGGGGCCAGGCCAGCCCAGCAGGAAGGGCCCAGGTTGGAGTAATAAATAAAGGATGCAGGGAACGCGGTCAGGAGGACTTGCTTTGAAAATGTTCCCAAGATACATGTATAACCTGCTGCTGAAAGTCAAACCTTATGCCGGGTGGAGAGGTCCCACCAGCAGCCCCAGGAGCTCTCTGGCCCCTTCACTCCTCATGCTGTGCGATGTGGAAGGCCATTTAAAAAGCACAGAGGGTGCTTTGAGGAGCAAATCTATTTGTTCATTTCTGCATTTGGACGTCAGGGGTTAAAAAGATGGTTGAGATTATTTGCACACACAGATCTAAAAATGCCGTCATGGGCATTCATAGGCGGCTTTATTAACCTCAGTCTGTTTTAGGCATCATAAGCGAGGGAGGCCTGGTCTCTGTTGCTCTGTGACCCAGAGTGCTTGTCTGCGGAGACAGGAGCTGGCTCAGTGAGTCTGTGGCCATGCACCCCTGCCCACCTGCTGGATGTAGAGGTGTGCTCCTGTCTGGGAATTCAGCCAACACTGTGATCTGTTCTTTCTCTTGGCTTCTGTTCTCACGGTTATGTCACTGTTAGATAGAGGAATCAATAGAATGGAAGATACAGGCAAATAAATATGTTCCAATTGGAAGAAGCAGTGAATCCACTGTACTAGCAAGTACTTTCCTTGAACGAGAATTATAGGATGCTTTCTCTCACTTTTCTAAGAGAAAAGACATTATTATCCAATCACATGGATGAAAACTGCTTGATGGTTCTCAGGTCCTTCTGTTTCAGCGTCTCCCCATCCTTTGCATCTAATGCTGCCGTAGCAGTCCTGTTGATAACCCTGGGCCCTACCGTTGCCCCATCCCCTGCTCTTCATGCTCTTCATCTCCGGTTCAGTGTTGCTGATCTGGCCGTGGGCCTTCTCTTAAATGCCTTCCCAGGGCTCACCGTCGCCCCATGCGCCTTCCTTGCCTTCTCATCCCATGACTGGATCGCTGGGACCACTGGACCTTTGAGTGGCCTCCACCCACAACACCACGTCATCCCTCCTTATTCCCCGTTTTAGTCAGGGTTCTTCAGAGAGACAGACCAACGGGATGTGTGTGTGTGTGAAGAGATTTAAGGATTTTGCTCTTGTGACTATGGAGGCTCGTAAATTCAAAATCTGTAGACTGGGCCAGCAGGCTGGAGACCCAAGAGAGCTGATGTTTCAGTTCCAGTCTGAAAGCTATCCGCTGGAGGATTCTCTCTTTGTTCTAGCCAGACCTTCAACTAGATGAAGTCTACCCACGTTATGGAGGGCAACCTGCTATACTCAAATCGCCTGACTAAATGCTAATTTCATCCCCAAACAGCCTTACAGAAACATCCTGAATGTTTGACTGAATATCTGTGCAGCCTGTGGTGCAGCAAGTTACCACATAAAATTCACCATCACCCTTCTCTTTGCTTTTTGTCATCTGCCCACAGCTTATCTGATGTTCTAATTCTAGACTCAGGGGCTTTGGGCAAGCTGCTGCTTCCACCTGGAGCGCTTCTGCATCTGGAATTCCACTTCCGTAGGGAGCCTTTGCTGGTCTCCCAGGCTGGGTGCATTCCCTTAGCTCTATATATTGCTGGAGTACACTAAATTTCCCTTTAATATCACACTTAGAATCACTTGCTCAGTGCCAATCTTTCCTGCTAGACTTTAAGTTCCACGGAGGCAGGAAACATTTCTGATTTGCTGTTAACATGCCTGACCTTTACGACCTTTCCAAAGGTCATCCAGTGAATGAATGAAAGTACTAGTAGTTTACACTGAATTAAACACTGTATTATTATTATCACACTGTGTTAAAGAACCCCCTCACCAGCAACCACCGTGAATGCATGTGGGTGGAGGAGAGCTGCTCTTCGTGATCGCCGTACTCTCCCCGAAGCAGCCCTCTCTCCCCGTCCGCCACTTCTGTACACCTAGTGGGATTGTGGGGCTAGCCAGATACTCCGAGTGACCTGGGCAAGGTGGGTCCTGGGATGTCACGTATACCTGGGGCCAGTGAGCGGTAAGGTTTGGTTTTCTGAAATCCAGTGTATATTAATGCATGCATTCTTTGAGTCTCTGTCTTCTCAAGATGACTTGAAAATACAGTTACACCCCCAGGATATGGGGGCATTGTTAGCTACATGTCGATTTCGTTATATTAAATTTCAGACTGATGTCCTAGGAGACTGAACGCCCTGGAGGATAGGGCAGGTCTTTTTTTGTTCCTGTGTCAAGTTGCAATATTAATGATGCAACTGCGTATGGCTCGGCTATAGAAGAGCTTAATTTTCAAAGACAATCAGACACGTTTATGGCTGACCTGAAGCATTTGTCCCCAACCACTGAGCTGGTATCGTGTTGCCTCCCTAACGGGTTCCTGCTGACTGTCAAAGGAGAGATAAGTCAGGGGAGGTACAAAGCTTTTCAGTTAATTTATGATCCTGTGAGGTGTCAAGGCTGTAATTACTCTGTAACTGTTGCCTTTGCCGAAAGGGAAAAACAGTCCATTGAAAACCTGTTTTGTGGAGAAGTCCTTTTCTGAACTTGAAACATTTGTCTCTCCCTCCAGAGCAGTGAGTGAGGAGGAATGAAGATTTTGGCCCAGTCTTTTTCCTAACTGGTGAGTTTGTAAAGCACTTTTTGATGAATAGGAATTTGTTTAACAGAATCTTTAGATCCTTTTTTTTTTTTGGGTCATTCCAAGTGACATGCAAGATCTTAGTTCCCCAACCAGGGGTCGAACCTATGCCCCCTGCAGTGGAAGCATGGAGTCTTAGCCACTGGACTGCCAGGTTAGTCCCTTATTTTTACATCCTTGACTAGACATCTCACAGAGAATTCATTCATTCAGCAAACATCTCTAAGTGCTGCTGTGCCCAGGGATTGTGGCATGCGCGGGTATGAAGTGATGAACATGGGAGAGGCCCGGAGCGTGGGAGAAGCGCCAGCCCTCTTGGAGCTCCCGCGGGATGGGGGTGACTGGAGACAAGCGAGTGAGTGAGCGAGTGAGCGATAATGCAAGCCAGTAAATTAATGGAAATGATTGCACATGGTGTCGGCCTTTGTAGAGAACAGAGCTCGGCCATGTGATGAAGTGTGTGCGCCTGGGGCAGGGGGGAGCTTGTCCGTCCTGAACCACCCAAAACATTGTAGACGTAGGGACCTGCTGCCTGGGAAGGGTCCCCACTGCCGTCCCTGCTCACAGCGCCGTTGCAGAGTGGTGTCAGGGGGAAAAGGATACCTCCGTGAGAACCTGGCAAACTTTTAGCGGGACCCTCTTTGGATTCCTCTTTCAGCTAAGTAGAGCACAGAGCTTCTTTAGGGAAAAGAGAAGAAGGTATTGCAAGTTTTAAACAAGAGTAAGGTTCCCCAATCGCTGCCTCAATCAAGTTCATTAAAACTGAATGTATATTTAAAACTTCCTTATGATTAACTGTGTTATCATGTAAGGAGTAGTACTTCAATGTCTCCACTGTGTTGAAAGGCATCTTGATTTAGGAGAAAGGGAGTCATGTACCCTCTAAACCTTTGGCTTTCATTAAGTGTAAGTAGTAAATCTCAAATGCCTGTGGTATAAATAAGGTAACCTTTCTAAGAATTAGCCCTTCTAGGAAATAAATATTTGGCGTGAAAAGCTCTACTGCTGTATGCTGTTTGCATGTTTCCCCAGCTGCTGTGTTTTGATAGCTGGGGCAATAAGATTAAAACAGACACAAGTTAAAAACACACACATATACACACAGGAAGATCCGTGCAAACACCTGAGCTTGTGCTTGTGCTGTCAGTGATAAATACAGAACGTGACGCACATACGGGGCCTGGCTGCGTTCCTCCCCTGTGCCGGGTCACAGCGCACCCAGGGCCCTTCAGCACGATGCTCTGCAGAGAACCCCGGCAGTAGTGACCAGTATGATTTAGGACCTTGTTCTGTGTGGAGACCAAATTTAAGTTAAAAAACGCATGTATTCTGAAGGAATGCCATATATTTGGCCTAATGTGAAAAGATGATGCCTTCTTCTTCTCTCTCTCTGTTTTAATATTTATCTATTTATTTGGCTGCATTGGGTCTTAGTGGCAGGATTCTTCATTGTGGCACTGAGGCTCAGCTTCTCTGAGGCATGGGGGAGATTAGTTCCGCCACCAGGGATTGAACCCGAGTCCCCTGCATTGCAAGGCGGATTCTTAACCACTGATCACCAGGGAAGTCTCAGTGGATGCCATCATGAAGCTAGTTAGGCAGCGCCCAGCAGTGGAGAACAGTTGCCCTAGAATTTGGCAAGCAGGTCACATCCTGACCCAACCTCTGGCTAGCTGTGCAATCCGGTTAAATGGCCTGACCGCTCTGGTTTATTTCCTCACCTATGGAAGGTGAGTACTCACAGGGCCAACCCCCGTGCTTAAGTGAAGGCCTTAAGTGGTCTTAAGTGAAGACCTTATCATGATGCGTGGTCCAGGGTTAAAAGGTCCAGCACTGTCCTTTCTCTCATCATTCCTTCCATCATCTCTGCTGGATTCCACCTGGCATCCAGAGGGGGCTGCTGCTGCCTTCGGTGTTTGCTCTGCTGTGTCTCTGTAAAGCAGCTTGAAAGCTACATCTCCGGAAATGGAGGTGCTCCTTGGAGGAAGGGATGTACTGCTGTGAACTTGCCTCTCAGGGATTCTGCTCCTGGTCTCAGAGCAGTGGGATGCCCTCTTGGTAAATGCTGCCCGATGGTCCTCTCTGTGGCCCTGATGTGCAGAGAAAGGCATGTCTGGGAATTTTTAAAAGAAGGTAGCTGATCCGGCAGGAGTTGTTGCAAAGGCTGACTTGAATGTATGTGCGTTTGTACACACACACGTGAATGTATGTGCGTTTATACACACGTGAATGTATGTGCTTTTACACACACACGTGAATGTATGTGCATTTATACATACGTGAACGTATGTGCGTTTGTACACACACACATGAATGTATGTGTGTTTACACACACACGCGCGTCATTGTATTGTAGGGCTTTGCTAGTGGCTCAGACAGTAGAGAATCCGCCTACAGTGCAGGAGACCTGGCATCAAAATGTGGGTCGGGAAGACCCCATGGAGGAGGAAATGGTTACCCGCTCCAGTACTCTTGCCTGGGGAATCCCATGGACAGAGGCGCCTGGTGGGCTAGGGTCCTGGGGTCACAAAGAGTCAGACACGACTGAGCGATTAACACTTTCACTTTCATAAGTGTATTGTATTTATAAAGTTAAAAAGTATATTTCAGTATATATATGTATTTATATTTAATGGCGTCAGAATTGATTAAGCAAAATGAATGACCTTATGTTACGTAGGGAGAACCTTGGAAAGCAAGCCAGAGGCCAGTGAGCTTTCTCTGTTTTTCTCTAGTCCATACTGCAAAGCTGGGCAAGATGGGTACCTTTATTTCCTTTGTCCCATCTGAAAATGTATGTGATGGATGCAAAGAGATATTTGTTCATTGCCACATTATTTGTGACAAAAATAAAAAAAGAATTGTAGCAAAACCTAAATGATTATCAATAAAGTAATGTCTAAATAAACCAGTATTCCACAGAATCCTATTACAGCAGTTTTTTTTTAAAAAAAAATCAAGTTCCAAAGAATTAATATAATTATATTAAAATGCACACACACACAACTGTATACCGTTGAGAGAATATGTGTGTGTGTGTGTGTGTATACATGCCCACAGAAATCATTTGAAAGGGATGTCATCAAACTGGGAATATAGTTTCCTACAGGAAGGAAATTGGGGTGAAGAGAAGGTGAAATTCAAGGGGAATTTTTCTTTCACTATCATATTTGAATTTTAATGTACAATGAGAAATTACATATGTATTACTTATATGGTTAAACTTAAATAATTTCTAAACTAGATGTGAGGACAACTATCTTAGTTCAGGCTGCTATAATGAAAACCGTAGACTGGGCGGCTTAAGCAGCAAACATTTCTTTCTCACAGTGCTGGAGGCCAGAAGTCCAAGGTCAAGATGCTGGGTGATTCCGGTTTTGGCTAGGACTCTCTTCCTCTCTTGTGGACAGCCACCTCTTTGCTGTATCCTCAGATGGCAGGGAGAGAGGGGACTCTGGTCTCCTCTTCTTAGAAGGGTACTAATCCATTATGGGGCCCCATCCTCTTGACCTCATCTAAACCTAACTACCTCCCAAAGCAGCTTCCCAATTCCATCCCACGGGGGATTAGGCTTCAATACATTAATCTGGGGAGACACAAGTATAGTGAATAGCACCAATCTGCAAAACTTTTGAAAAGCTCTATTGCAGAATGTAAAGCCATGTACTTGTGAGGATACCGCTTTATATTCTCACTCCAGGACTCTGGGATTTTTCAGATTTAACAGCCAGTGATATTTCTTCAACCAAAATTCATGTTCCATTTAGATTCTAAGTGTTAGGATGACTAAGCAAAATGAATGGTGTACCCACAGTCAGACTTTGGTCTGCAAAGGACTGCCTTTATAGCGGTTTTTGTCATAGACAAATGGCTCTCGCTAACTACATAAAGAGTGTCTACTCTTTGCAAAGCACTGTGAAGGCAAATAAGGGAAGAATAAGAGTAGAATATTACTCCTTGGCTGTAAGAATTTTTCTGTGTCACTGTTTGGATGAACTGTGACACCTGAAATTATTTAAGATAATCAGTATAAGTAATTCAGTGTTAAATCACTTCATAACATATTCTTCTTAAGGCAGAACTTAGCTGAAGGTACTCCTAATTATAGCCTGTTAATTTCAATTTCAGAAACCGGTGTCATTTTCTTCCCCCTTTCTATTTGTCCTACAAAGTTCTATTTCTGGTCATCAAGAAGAAGGTAACTCTGTGGGGAGACTAGGGATTTCATTTGTCCAAATGAGTAACTTTTAACTACTCAATTTCAAGTTGCCAAATGTCTATTTGTTCCTGGGTTTTTGTGGTATTTTATATTCAGCTTGCCTGATGTTGGGCAGAATTTAGGTCACTAAATACCATGGAAATGCAAGGAATGTCAGACATGACAAAAAGCTGTTGTAGTATGAATGTTCCTTCATGTGTGTGCTTGCTAAGTCGCTCAGGCATGTCCGACTCTTCTTGACCCCATGGACTGTAGCCCGCCAGGCTCCTCTGTCCATGGGACTCTCCAGGCAAGAACACTGGAGTGGGTTGCCATGCCCTCCTCCAGGGATCTTCCCACCTAGGGATCAAACCTTCATCTCTTACATCTCCTGCATTGACAGGCAGATTCTTTTACCAATAACACTGCCTGGAAAGCCCATAAATGTTCCTTCATGCCATGTTCTAAAGGCACATATACTACTTTTTAACTTACCTTTTTAGACTGCCAACTATGATGTCAGGGACAGAGTACTATTTTGTTTTGCAGATGTAAGAAAAATAGCATCTGTAGAAATTCCTCTTCTAGAGATGGTGTCCTGAGTCTTCCTAGGGAGCCGTTGTGAGGGTTCTGTTAGTGTCTGAGTTTATCTGTATGTACTTTACAGCTGGAGGCTGGGGAAATACCCACAGACGCTTGTGTGGACCTGCTCGACTCCCTGGGAAACAGATGAGTCACTGGGACTGCATAAGCCTCCACTCCAACTGGAGAACTAGCTTTTAGGTCCCACGGGTGCAGGGTCAACTCAGACCCAGTCCAACACGAAAGATTTGGCATCTGCCTTCCCCAGTGCCAAAGATCCCCATGAGCAGTTACAGATGTTTGTAGCAGGACCCGTGAATTCTTTATCTTATGAACTCTCTGGCCGGGTTCCTCTCCAGGGAGACCTAGCCTCTTCTCCCTCAGTGGCCTGTGAACCTGTGGATTAGAGCAGCTGACGTCGGTCTTCTGTTATCCAGCTCACTCCCTCTCACTTTTTAATTTTGTTGTCGTTTGTTTCTGTTTACTTTTTCTTTTTAAATTTTATTTGTCTGTGCCAGATCACGGTTGTGGCGTGCAGGATCTTTAGTGGGATCTCGTTCCCTGATCCGGGATTGAACCTAGGTCCCCTGCGTTGGGAGCATGGTGTCTGAGCCCCTGGGCCACCAGGGAAGTCCCTCCAGCTCGATGTTGATTTTTTTTTTTTTTCAAGTCAAATAACACCTCCAGTCAGTCCACCCGTCTTGCCTGCAGCTGACCCGTCATGGCCACGGGTTCCTAATGATCAAAGTACCCCATTTGTCACTCTGACCTTGCTTTTGATTATGGCATTTACATTCATCTCGCCTCTGATGCTCAGTTGTCACCCCTTGGCCTCCGGTCTTTTGGAATCCTGTCATTGTTCTTTTGGAATCCTGTCATCCTCCAAAAGAGCCCAATAGCAGGGAGCATCTCCCATGTCAACTCACAGCATGTCAGCTGTGCGTGCGTGTGTGCTCAGTCGCTTCAGTCGTGTCCCACGCTTTGCAACCCTATGGACTGGAGCCCTCCAGGCAAGAAGACTGGAGTGGATTTCCATGCCTTCCTCCAGGGGATCCTGCTGACTCAGGGACTGAGCCCACGTCTCTCATGTCTCCTGCATTGGCAGCTGGGTTCTTTGCCACCAGTGCCTCCTGGCAAGTCCCCATGGTCAGATAGTGGGCTCTTCTTTATTTTCTCGTGAGAAGTCCAATCTTAACCCTTCAGCCTTCAAACCTTCAACTCATCTCTCAATATCGTGCCAGGGCAGCCCCAGAACCTCCATTTAATTCACGGTAGGCCATCCTTGCGCCCAGGCTTCCAGGAACCATCCCAGCATTGGAGGACCATCTTCAGGTGTCTGTGCCAGGACACTAAGCCACCAGTTTATAGGAGAGTGTTTCTTGGTTGCTAAGGTCTCTTCAGTCCAGCCTGACACTCACCGAATCAACCCTTCCTCACCCACACGTTCTCCATCCCATCTGTACAGAACAGTGGAACCTGAAAGTCCTCTAGTACAAAGCTGTTTCCTTCAAGAGCAGGGACTCTCGATAGGAAATTTCCCTGCAGGCTTGCTGAGCCCTGGCCCCAGTTATCAGCAGGGGTGGAAGGATTTTGAGGAAGGGGAGCATCACCTTATGAGGAGCTGACTAGGTGAGTTCTTTGCAGGTTTCCAGGCAAGAAGGGGCAGCTCTCCTCCCGAAAGAAGGAGCTGCTTTGCGGTCAGAAAGTTCAGGGGCGTTGGGCGCTCAGCTGTGGGGCTTGTGCATTAGTGTCCCTGTGGCGAATCTCAGGGCCGCTGCATACGGGTGAACTCCCCACGCCTCCAGGAGCCCCACCCTTGGGTGCCAGGAAGCTCCATCCCGGGTGGGCACTGTGTAATTCTCCTGGTCGGTAGTTCTGCTTGTAGCTCATAAGGCAGAGGTGAGAGAATTGTGAAGTGGTGCACAAAATGTGTCCGGGACAAGCGTTTTCCACAGGCTTTATTGACGAGGTGAGGCCAGACAAATACTTCATTTAAGCCCAGAACTGCCTGTGTCACAGATAGGTTCACAGCAGTCACAGAAGGCCAGGTATCTTCAGGTGTATCCAGCCCCCAAAGATGGATTGAGTCTTGAAGAAAGCAGTACTGAACTAGAGTCAAACACGGTTGTTTAGTCATCTAGTTGCAATAATAATAGTGGTTATTGAAAGCTGGCATCTGCATGCATTCTAGATTACTGTTGTTGAGTCCTAAGTTGTGTCCAACTCTTTCAAGACCCTATGGACTGTAGCCCACGAGGCTTCTCTGTCCATGAGATTTCCTAGCAAAAATAATGGAGTGGGTTGCCCCTGTGCATTACAGATACATGCCTTATCTCATTTCTCTAAAATACTGTTTTTATACATGATCTTATTTAATTTTCAAAAAATTTTATCAAGTTGGTAATATATCCTGTTTACAGAAGAAGTAGCTGATACTCAGAGAAGTTAAGTAGCTTCTCTACAGTAAAATAACCAGTAAGGGATGGATCTAAATTTATCTGACTCTAAACTGTTAACCAGCTGATTTTTTTCATTGGAGTAGCGTTGCAACCAGCTGATTTTTAACAGCTCTGTTGATACCCAAAAAACCCCTGAAAATTTAGAATACACCAGTCAGAATTTTTTGTACATATGTAGATAATTTCTGAAAAAGGAGCAGTACAACAAACCAAAAGTGTTCTAAAACATCATTTTTTAAAAAAGTTGAAAGCTATGTGATTATTTTTAAAAACTGCAATAAGCTACATTTAGGGAAAAAAGAGAAAAAAAGACATCAGAGGGAAGCTCTTGTTCCATAGCATCTTCTCACTGTGACTGGCATTCACCAAGATGGTCCCAGGACCATGGAGAAGAGCACCCGCTCTAGGCAGTCTTTCTTCAGCCCTTGGTAATTACAGGATAAATTTGAAACTACCGTCCTGAAATATTACTTTTAGGGAAACGTCTGATTTTGGAGTACTCCTGGCATTGCTGAGAGTGACAACTAAAGAGATCCTATTACAACTTGTTATTTGGGGGATTACATAGAGTGTGTTTCAGTAACAAGGTGAGGCAGGCATAGGGGACAGTTGATCTGGCAGGAGCTGGCCGTCGGGCCATCAGAAACCATCATTATCACACTTGCTTCTGCCACCTCCAAGAGGAGCAGCTTGCCCAGCAGTCTGAGAGGTGTGGTGATGGGATCTGCCTTTTTTGGGGTCCGCATCCCTGGTGGTAGCATCCCTGCTTTTACTTGAGGAAGAAGGGGGAGGGTGGGAAGGCATTCAGCATGGTTTCTTGGGGGAATGGGAGGAAGAGGGGGCAGTTTGTCCAGCTGATCCTCAGCCTACAAGCACTGCCAGCGGTAGCCCCTTGTTAGACAGGTCGTCCTCGTGGACCATGGAGAGAGCTCTTCCCATCCCGGTTCTCTGCTCATTGATGCTTCTTCCTTTATGGCAGGATTTCCCCCTTTTGACTGAACAGCAGGCTCACCAGTCTAACTCCTTATGTAATATATAGCAAATCACACCCTTTAGCGGATAGAGGGGTCCGAGAGATGTCACTGGTGAGTGTATCCCAGGGATGTCGAAGGTGTGCTTGTGAAGAGCTGGCTTCTGCTATTTCTGTCACTTCAGCACCAACGCTAGTTCATTGGGCATTTTCTTTCTTCTTTTATTTGTGTGTTTATTGACGTGAAGTTGACATACAGTCGTGCGCTAGTTCAGATGTACCGCACACTGATTCAGTTATACACACACACACACACATTCTTTTTCGGGTTTTTTTCCCTTTATGGGTTATCACAAAATACTGAGTATAGTTCTGTGTGCTATCAGTGGATCCTTGTTGACTCTCTGTTTCACATACGGCAGTGTGCATATGTGGGGGCTTCCTTGGTAGCTCAGCTGCTAAAGGATCCGCCTGCAGTGGAGGAGACCCCGATTTGATTCCTGGGCTGGGAAGACCTCCTGGAGGAGGGCTTGGCAACCTGCTCCAACATTCTTGGGCTTCCCTCACGGCTCAGACGGTAAAGAATCCACCTGCAATGCGGGCGACCTGGATTCGATCCCTGGGTCAGAAAGATCCCCTGGAGGAGGGCGTGGCAACCCACTCCAGTATTCTTGCCCGGAGAATCCCAGTGGACAAAAGAGCCTGGTGGGCTACAGTCCATGGGGTTGCAGAGTCAGACACGACTGAGCGCCTAAGCCCAGCACAGTGGTATGTGTTAATCCCAGACTCCTAATGTATCCTCCCCACCTTTCCCTTTTGGTATGTTTCTGATTTGTAAATAAGTTGATTTGTATCATTTTTTTTTAAGATTCTACATTTAAGTGATATCATATGATACTTGTTTTTTTCTGTCTTACTTCATTCAATATGACAATCTATAGGTCTATGCATGTCGCTGGAAATGGCATTATTTTGGCTCTTTTTTAAATGACTGAATAATATTCCATTGTATGTATATGTACCACACATCTTCATTGTGTATTCATCCATTGATGAACATTTTAGGTTGCTTTCATGTCTTGGCTATTGTGGATAATGCTTCAGTGAGTATTAGGGTGCGTATATCTTTTTGAATTTTGGTTTTCTCCAGATACATGCCTGGAGTGGGATTGCAGGATCGTATGGTAGCTCTGTTTTCAGTTTCTTGAAGAACCTCTCTACTCTTCTCCATGCTGGCTGCACCAGCTTGCCTTCCCCCCAGCGGTGTAGAAGGGCTCCCTTTTCTCTCCGCCCTCTCCACCATTTATTACTTGTAAACTTTTTGATGATGACCATTCTGACTGGTGGGGCTTCCCTGGTGGCTCAGTGGTGAAGAATCTGCTTGCAGTGCAGGAGACCTGGGTTCAATCCCTGGGTTGGGACGATCCCCTGGAGAAGGGAATGGCAACCCACTCCAGTGTTCTTGCCTGGAGAATCCCATGGACAGAGGAGCCTGGTGGGCTACAGTCCATGGGGTCGCAAAGAGTCGACACAACTGAGCAACTAATACACTCACACACACACGTTCTGATTGGTATGAGGTGATACCTCATTGTAGTTTTGATTTGAATCTCTCTAGTAATTAGCCATGTTGACCATCTTTTCATGTGCCTTTTGGCCATCTGCATTCTTCTTTGGAGAAATGTCTACTTAGGTCTTCTGCCCATTTTTGATTGTGGTGTTTTTTTTTTGTTTTTTTTTTTTTTATATTGAGCTATATGAGCTGTTTCTGTATCTTGGAGCTTAATCCCTTGTCAGTTGCATCATTTGCAAATATTTTCTCCCATTTTGTAAGTTGTCTTTTCATTTTGTTTATGGTTTCCTTTTGCTGTGCAAAAGCTTTTAAGCTTAATTAGATCTCATTTGTTTGTTTTTGTTTCCATTACTGTAGGAGACAGATCCAAAGAGATATTGCTGCAGTTTATGTCAGAGAAGGTCCTATTGTTCATTTTCTATGTGTCATCACTGTCCCAAACTTTTATCACCTTGTTTTCTGAAGGTTATGCTAGTTTTTAATTGATGTGTAGTTGATGTACAATATTATCTGTTAGAGGTGTACAATGTGGTGATTTATCATTTTTAAAGGTTGCACTCCATTCATAGCTATTGTAAAATATCGGCTCTGTTCCCTGTGCTGCAGAATATATCCTCGTTGCTTATCTGTTTAATGCAGTTTATTTAATCTCTTATCTATTTAATAGTAGCAGTTTATTGCTCTTAACCCCTTACCTCTGTTCTGCCCTGCCCCTCACCCCACTGGTAACCACTAGTTTGTTCTCTGTGAGTCGGCTTGTTTTTGTTACATTCACTGTTTTTTTTGTAATTTTTAGATTCCATATCTAAGTTTGAGTCTCACAAGCGCCATCTGAGATCATTGTTTTATTGCCTCCATTTTACAGTGGAGGAGACTGAGGCTTGGAGTGCTTATTAGATGATTGGTCCCAGCATCATATGTTCAGCAGATGAAAGTCAAATCCACATCTGATTTCAGTAACTCAGTTAAGTTATTGAGTCATAAGTTGATGTTCTTTAGAATTGTTACAATTCACATATCATAAAATTCACTCTTTTAAAGCATACAATTTAGTGGTTTTTATTATATTCAGAAGGGTGTACAACCATCACCAGTATCTAATTTCATCACCTCACAAAGAAACCCCAGACTCACTAACAAGCCGCTCCCCTGGCTTCTCTCTCCCACCTCCGGCAACCAGCAATCTATTTCCTGTCTCTATGGATTTGCCCATCCCGGACGTTTGGTATAAAGACTAGCGTACAACATGCGACGTCTGGTGTCTGGCCCTGCTGGCTCAGATGGAAAAGCATCTACGTGCAATGCAGGAGACCCTGGGTTCAGTCACTGGGTCAGGAAGACCCCCTGAAGAAGGGAGTTGTTGCCCACTTCAGTGTTCTTGCCTGGAAAATGCCATGGACGGAGGAGCCTGGTGGGCCACAGTCCACGGGGTTGCAGAGAGTTGGACACAACTGAATGACTAACATTTTTTTTTCCATTTACTTAGCTTAATGTTTTCAAAGTCCATCTATGTTATATCAGACATCCGTGGTTCGTTCCTTTTTATGTCTGAACCGCGTTTCATTGTATGGTTATGTACCGCATTTGGTTTGTCCATTCACCGGCTGATTGACATTTGAGTTGTTCCCACTTTTGGTGATGACTAATGCTCAGGTGGCACCTGTATGACCTCACTGGGCTTTTACTTGAAAACTTGTCTTCTTCTCAAAATGTGAAATAAAACACAGCAGTGTCTGAGGCAGTGTTTGGAAGACTTCATGACGTGGAGGGGCAGGCTCTCCGAGGGGGCTTGTCCTGTGGAGCTGGGTTACTGTAGTGATGACCTTGTCCAGTGGAAAGCAGGGCTGTGAACCGCTGAGTCTCCGCGTGTGTCTGGAGAGCACCTGGTTTACATGGTAATGGTTGTTATGTTTCCATTTCCCTTTCATCTCCCGTCACTGGAATACATTCACGTGCTTTTTCAGTCTAATTTGGGAGAAACAAGTCAGGAACTAAATGAGATGCCCTCTCCGGGTCCTCTTTCTTCCATTGCTTGGGTACTTGCTGAGGGCCCAGTGGATGGGTGGGCTTCCCAGGTGGCACTGGTGAGAAGGAAACTGCCCGCCAGTGCAGGAGATGTGAGACCTGGATTCAACCCCTGGGTCGGGAGGACGCCCTGGAGGAGGGCATGGCAACCCACTCCAATATTCTTGCTTGGGAAAATCCCATGGACAGAGGAGCCTGGTGGGCTACAGTCCGTGGGGTCGTAAAAGAGTCAAGACGCGACTGAAGCGACTTGGCACGCGGGCACGCGGTGGGTGGTTTGTTGCTCTGCGGACGGGGCGAGGCTGCTGTTGCCGTAAACAGGAGGGCTGCCCTGTGTGGGGTCAGCCGCCTCTGCTGGCCATTTTGCAGTTAATGATGCTTCGGCAGTGATTGTTTTTTCTCAACATATTTATTAAAAAAAAATAACAAAAATAAATTAGAGTTACAGGTTTATTCTTTTTGCATGACTTGGTAACGGCATGGACTGCTTCTCAGTGGCGAGAGAAACCCAGCGCCCAGCTGTCCTGCCTCTGAGACTCACACAGACCAAGACGGTACATTTGGGAAAGACGCATAGAAACATCTGTTACACAGGAACATGCGTTTGTGTACGTAGGGCCCAACGATTCCACTCTAGGTAAACGTGTGTATGTGTGCAGTCTCCTGAAGAGATGAGTGTAAAAATGTTTATAGCGGCACTGTTTTCAATACACAGAACACAGGACTGCGCAAAAGCTCGTCAGTAGGAGAATGGATACATGAACGGTGGGATATTCACTCACACGGCGGAATGTAATATATGTCAGTGAGAACGAAGAGTGTATCTACAAGCAGCGATGTGGAAGAAGCTCACAAATGTAGAGTGAAAGAAGCCAGGCAAGAAAGAACACGTGAGCAGAATATGAAGTTCAAAAATAGCCTGAACTAAGCTTCACATTAAAATTCAGGACAGTGGTTACCCTTGGGGTGGGGGGTGGTCATTGGTCAGAAGTGGCATGAGCAGGGCTCTGGGAGGCTTTGCTAATTTCTTTTCTTGACTAAGCTGCTATTCACACAGGTCTGTTCCGTTTTTTCCATCCCCCCCCCCCAACACTGATCAGGACTTTATTTAAAACTTAGTAAACAATACTGTAGAATCATTGATATGTAAATTTATAAAATCCCGCATCTTAAATTTAGTTGGCAAAGACCAGTTAGTTAGTGGCCCAGTGGGAAGAACCCACCTGCGAATGCAGGAGACACAGGAGATGTGAGTTCGATCCCTGGGTCGGGAAGAGCCCGTGGAGGGGGAAATGGGAGCCCACTCCAGTCCTCTTGCCGGGAAAATCCCATGGACGGAGGAGCCTGGTGGCTGCAGTCCATGAGGTTGCAGAGTCAGACACGACTGAGCATGTGCATACAACTTAGCCTACACAGTTAGCTATAGGCATGAGTTTAGTCTTCCCTGTAGAAATCAGATACTAAAGTGTAAAGAAAAAAAGCTTCCTCTTGTTTGAAAATACCAGTTTAAGCAGAGGACTGTAAAAATGCGTAGATGTTTAATGAAAGAATTGACTGTACAGGAGTACTCCCCTTTCACATTATTCCTTTTTACTTCATATACGAATTATTGGTTATGCTGTAGAATTTAACTGTCACAATGTTAAAAGGCAACTACTTAGGGAAGAGGCAGAAAAAGGAATGCATGTAAGGCAGTATTTCTGTTAGGTACAATGAACATAATAGTGTTTTCAGAAGGCAAGATAAAAATTACTCAAGGCTAGCTTGTTTCTCAGAGAAGGCAATGGCACCCCACTCCAGCACTCTTGCCTGGAAAATCCCATGGACGGAGGAGCCTGGTGGGCTGCAGTCCATGGGGTCTCGAAGAGTCAGACGCGACTGAGCGACTTCCCTCTCACTTTTCACTTTCATGAGTTGGAGAAGGAAAGGGCAACCCCCTCCAGTGTTCTTGCCTGGAGAATCCCAGGGACAGGAGAGCCTGGCGGGCTGCCGTCTAGGGGGTCGCACAGAGTCGGACACGACTGAAGCGATGAAGCAGCAGCTTGTTTCTCGCTGAATAAAAGCAACAGGCTAAACACAGAGCTCCTGCGTGAATCTAATCACAGTGCCTTGGTCCCCGCTTCGGTGACCTCCGGGGCAGGCACCTGTGAATGTTCACCGGGTGTCCTGCCTCATAATCACCGTCACTGATTTCCGACTCACTGGTT
Source organism: Capreolus pygargus (assembly GCA_012922965.1). Lineage (NCBI taxonomy): Eukaryota > Metazoa > Chordata > Mammalia > Artiodactyla > Cervidae > Capreolus > Capreolus pygargus. The sequence continues at coordinate 626,972 of SNSB01003831.1, forward strand.
CCTGCTCCTTGGCTTCCGCTGCAAATGGCAGGTTCCGTGGGAGCAGCGCGTACTCTTGCCACCCAAGTCCGTACACACTCATTCCTTTCTGGGAAGCGACTTTGTTGGTACCTGCCTGTAGAAAGATTGTGGAGCTGCCCACGGGTTGTAATGTCAGCATCTAGGTGTCCCTTTGGGTACCAGTGCTGACATTCCTGCCCACCTGGCTCCTTCGTTGGTGCCCGTTTGCAGATTAACTGGTCTGATCCAGAGGTTTGTCGGTTTGCACTTGGGGATCACAAAGATGCCTCCTCGTCCCCTAGGCTGTCTTCCCTGCTCGCCTGGTGCATTTGTTGGCTCCCGTCTACAAACCGGGTACACTTTGGCCAGCTTTTAACTTAACTTCATCAAAACACCTTGTTTTTCTGCATACTCAGCTCCAACATCGATGGTTGTGTGGAATCCTTTTGTTCTGGTCAGGCCTTCTAGGGCTGTGAGCAGCGTCTGAACCTGGGTGCCGTTTCCTTTCTCTGGAAGGTCATCTGCTTGAAATGTGCCACGTGGCTTCATGCTGTAAGCTTGAAAGCTTTAATCAAGTCGCATTACTCTCCAAATGAGGCCAGTTTAATGAGGACTCGTTGACCTTCCCCGAGTCTGGCTGTAGCTTGTTCATGAGTTCCCAGAGGATTATGCCATCTTTCCGTCCAGCCAGCGCTCATGCCTGCCGCCTCTTCTGGCAATAGCGAAGGTCTTCTGCCGGACGGTTGCACCGGGAGGCAGGCCTGCTCTTGAGCGCGGCCTCGAGCCCGTAGGAACGGCGCCTGTTGAAGCGGGTCATGGTGACTCGAGTGATCGGAAGAGGCTGGGCTCGGGCCTGGGGGCTCTCGCTCTCGGTCCCCCTGCTCCTGGCCCTGAGCAGAGGCCAGGAGGGCCTGGAGCTCGCTGCCCTGGCTGGCGCGGGCGTCGCCGGGACTCGGGCGGCCGGATGCGACCGTGCCTCGGCTCCTCAGCTGACCAAGGTCCTGCAGAGCCTCCCGGTCAGCCCCGGAGTCTCGCACCAACTACGTCTGTTCTGTTTTTGAAAGGTCACCATGCTGTACACCTAAGCTTTGTACACTTCTTTGGTAAATTATACATTTAAGATATAGAATGTAATACAGGCGTGCATGCGTGCTCAGTCGCTTCAGTCCGGTCCAGCTCTTTGTGACCCTTCAGATGGTGGCCCTCCAGGCTCCTCTGTCCAGAGGATTCTCCAGGCAAGAATACTGGAGTGGGTTTCCATGCCCTCCTCCAGGGGATCTTCCTGACCCAAGGATCGAACCCACATCTCTTACATCTCCTGCGTTGGCAGGCAGGTTCTTTACCACTGGCGCCGTCTGGGAAGCCCATAAACTGTAATGTGTGTGTATATGGTTACATATGAATATATTCATATACATAATTGTTATCAGGTTTTCTCCACCTCTAGTTTTCATTCTAAAATAAAATGTTGTGGGGACTTTCCTGGCGGTTCAGTGGTTAAGACGCCTCACTTCCAATGTATGGGGCACAGGTTCAATTCCTGGTTCAATCCCAAATGCCACTCGGAACGCCAAAAAATAAAACATTGTTAAACATGATACAGATATGGAAGTGTGATAAGTACCTCCAATCAGGAGGAATCCCTGCATTCATTCCACAGATTCTGACGCAGACTGGGCCGGGTGGGCGGCTCCTAGCCTGGGAGGGAGTGGGCGGGGGGCGGGATCGGGCAGCGCCCCACGCCCGTCCGCGGCTGCATCCCCCCGGGGTGTCCCTGTCTCCCCACGTCCCTGCTCCTCTGTTCCTGCCTCCCACCTCCCCACCGTTACCCTTCTTTTCCCCTCTACTGCCTCCCCCCCGCCATGCACCTTGTTTTGGCGCTGGATGTGGACGATCATCGAGAGGCCATCTGCCTGAAGTTGGAGACTGCACAGTACTTGCCTCGCCCAGGTTTTGGGAGAAGCCCTGGAGAAGGGCTGTTAGGACAGGAACCGTGACTCCGGGGAGAGTCTGTGGATTCTCTCCAGGGGCTGGGTCCCAGGCCCCTGAGAGCAAGGAAGAGCCAAGTCCGAGAGTGGGAGCTCCACCACCAAGCGTCGTGAGGCCAGACTCAGGCTTGGCCGGAGAGAGAGCCCGGCCTCGTGCTCTTGGAGGCCGTGAGAAGGCGGAGGGCCCAGGCTCCACCCGGACCCTGGCACAGAGGGTCTCGCAGGGCGCCGTTCCTCAGGTTACCCATCGACTGCTGAAGCTCGACTCGTTAAACACAGCTCCATTGTGGAAGTAACCTGACAGTACCAATGAGAAAATCCCGCGAGACATACCTATTTTAAGACTGTTTTAAACTCTTGGAAATGAATTTGTCTGGGGCCAATTCTTGGCAGATAATAAGCAAGTCAAGGTCACTGTCGTTCCCGCTGCCTTCACCCTAAGAACCTCTTCTCCCGGTAGAGAGGAGACACGATTTTAATTTCGAACAATGCACCATGACTGATGATGATGACAATGTGGTATGTTTATCATGGGCTGTAATTATGGGCGACAGACTTCCGTGGAGCGGACTTGTTCACGGTTTATTTGTGGCTAAAACTTACAATATGAACAATCACCAATTTGAGAGAGATTCTCAGCTGGGAAATAATCTGAAATAACCAGGCTTGGGGAGAGGCTGGCGTGAGGGAAGCTGACTTCCGTGGGACCCTCCTGGGTAGCCTGCCTCTTCCTCAGTGGTCCTCGCCTTCCTGGGGGTCGGAGTCCCCAGGTGGAATGTGTCTTCTTGAGCCGTGGGCTCTGCGTGTGCATGTGTGTGAGGACGTGAGGACGGGGGGCAGGCTGCAGAGCCTCCCAGGCTGCCGCTCCACCTAAAGTCCTGATTTCCCTCGTCTGCAGAGAGCTCCCAGCAAAGCTCTGTGCTCGAGCCAAACGCTGCATCATGCCGTGTGCTGAGCAAGGCCACGGGACCTCCCCGGGGCAGCCCCCGGGAACTCTTTAGGAAAGGCGAAGGTGTGAGAGATGCAGGAAGGACTCAAATCTCATTAGCAAGCTTATCCTCCAGTAGCGTCATACACACAGGCCACCTGCCTGAGTGCTCAGTTTGTGTGAGTACTGTGCTAAGTGCTTGCCATCCATGCCTACAGCACGCAGTGGTCGTTATGTGGAGTTGCTAAGTTGTGTTGACTCTTTTGCACCCCGTGGACTGTAGCCCGCCAGGCTCTTCTGTCGATGGGATTTTTCAGGCAAAAATACTAGAGTGGGTTGCCATTTCCTCCTCCAGGGGATTTTCTCAACCCAGGGATCCAACCGGCGTCTCCTGCATTGGCAGGCGTTTTCCTTACCGCTGAGTCACCTGGGAAGCCTGTGAGGTCAGCAGCTACCATTTTCCCGTCTTACAGTCGAGGACGTGAAGGGCCAAGGAAGTTCTGTAACTTGCCCAGAGTCACGTAGCTGGCTCTGTGGGCGGAGGGTTTCCATAGACCCTCTTCTCCTCTTGCTTCTTCCCGTCCTGCCCCCACCAGGAGGAATCAGAAGGAAATTGAGATGGGGGGCCAGGTGTGGAGTCTCTGCAGGCCGTGGTGTGTGTGCAGCACCGGCCTTTTCAGACCAGGGGTGATGGGCACTGTTGCCATCAAATCACATCTAACCATGACATGCTGTGGAGAGCTGCACCTTTTAGGAAGGGTTTTGGGCATATATAAATATAAAGAAGAAAACCAACAAGGATCTACTGTACAGCACAGGGAACTATACTCGATATTTCTTTTGTGTGTGTGTGTATATATATATTCAATATCTTGTGTTTGTGTGTGTGTGTGACTGAATCATGGTGCTGGGCACCCAAAACTCAGTCTACGTTGTAAATCAGCTATCCTTCAATGAAAAAGTAAGTAAAGATAAAAAGTTATTGGAGAAAGCCGTGTGGGTTAAAGGTGATAGGCATGGGGGAGGGTGGCATGCATCATAGCATCTGCAGTTTCTAGGATCAGATGGACAATATGGTCAGAAGTGCTTCATTGAGGGTCTTCTCTGGCTGTCCAGTGGCTAAGACTCCATGCTCCCACTGCAGGAGACCTGAGTTTGATCCCTGGTCAGGGAACTAGATCCCACCTGTCGCAACCAAGACCCAGCTCAGTCAAATAAAAAATTTTTTTTTTTAATGAAACACTTCATTGGCAGTGTCATTGCCTAAACCAGGACCCCTGCGATGAAAACCAGGTTTGGCCAAGATAAAAGCAACCATTTCTGGAGGTTCACTGAGCGGACATTGATAGAGAAGATCACCCTGTGAGTGGATGGTGGAGTTTGAATGGTAGTTCTCCCTGAAAGGCTATGGACTTGAGAGAAGGGCTGCGTGCTCCAAGGAACACAGCAGCAGAAACCCAGTGGAATCACACATCACAGCGGTGAATCCCAGGTAGATGGCACGCCCGGTAATCCCAGACTTCCCTTTGCCTTCTCTGGGGTTGTGTTTGTGGGGTTACATTTGGACACTTCGTTCCTAGCTAGCGGAACAGCTTCGTGTTTTTTGTTTTTTTTGTGTGCGAAATTGGAAACCAACAGCCCACGTGGCTTTCTCTCCGTGTCTCCTGTAGGGAGGCTGCATGGATGCAGCCTGAGTCGGCTGCTGGCTGGAGCGGCCCTGGTGAGGACGGCTCTCCGTCCTCCTGTGAGAGCTGGTGCTCCCCGGCGTCCCAGCGCCTCCTTCCTGAAGGGTGGGTGGAGGGTGTTTGATCGGAACGTGTCGGCAGTAGGACTCTCAGCCCCTGGAACCTCATTGTCCCCCAGACAGCAGTGAGGGACCCCTTGGCTGCAGTCACTTATACATGTTGAAGCGACACAGTGGAGTCCTGGCTTTTGGCCAGGAAGGTATGGATGTGTGTGAGTGACTTTAAAAAAAGAAGCACAGCCTGTGATGTTGCCTGACCCAGACAGGCCAGTGGTAAAGAGTTGCTAAACATCCATTATGTGTAAGGCTCTTGTACTCGTTTCCTGGGGCCACTGTAACAAATGGCCACAAGCTAACTGGCTTCCGACAGCAGAATTTATTCTCCCGCGTTCTGGAAGCCTGAAGTCTGAAATCAAGGGGAAATCTTCTGAGAAGGACACCTAGAATCAGGTTTGGAGGATAAGGAGGAGTTTGGGAAAGACCTAAAGGTCATTCTAAGCAAAAAGAACAGGATGGTGGTTTCAGAGTGACCTGAGCACCCTTGTGGCGAAGCGAAGGTACGGGATGGGTGGGTGGATGGGTCAGAAGACGCCGTGCAGACAGGCTGAGACCAGGCCGCGCAGGGGTGTGTGCATCCCTCAACTCTGTGTTGGGGGATGTGAGTCGCTGAGGGTTGTAGCGGAGGGAAAACGCACTCACGTTTGTGCCGTGCAGAGCGCGTTCTCACACCAGTGATCACAGACACCGGGGCAGGGGAGGGAATTGAGGCCGGGAGCCCAACGCGGCAGAGCAGCTCCACCTGCAGACTTCAGCCCCCAGACTCCACGCCCCCGGGTGGTTTGCTCACACGAAACTGTCTTTGTCAAGAGGAGAGGTCCGCAGACAAGGCAAAATAA
>SNSB01003831.1:632965-710592 GCA_012922965.1 Capreolus pygargus
GCCACTAAGAGGAGAGAGAATTTAACCACTGTAGACTCAGTGGCTCTTTCCTGAGAGTCGAGCTTAAGTAATCCTACCAACTCTCTGGTCAGGTTGGGCTGACCTCTACAGAGTTACCTTTTATCCAAGATACATCTCAGGCCAATGTATACTCATTTCTGTGAATCCTGAGTTAGTCTGGCTTTGGCTTCTAACCAGTTCCCAGGCAAAAACCCATCTACAGAGGCAGATTCTGTTAGGCAAGCAAAAGCTTATATCACCTCTTTGATCCCAGCTTCTCAGTTTAGAAGAATTTCAGGAAGCACCTTCAGCATCCAGCTGGAGACTACTGTGACAGTTCAGGTGAGAAATGATGACAGAAATGAAGGCTGTGGCAGTTAGAGATGGAAGAACAAGTCAACAGCGGTTAAGTGGTAACCATACAGCCATGTTTAATGTTTACCGAGCACTTTGCATGCCAGGCTGGGATAGCCTGTGTATTATCTCACTCAACCTTTGCAACAACCCAAGCAGTTAGGGATTATTATTCTCTCTGCTTTATACACGAGGAAGCGGGCTTAGAATCAAGTAGGTAATCTGCTCATTTTAAGTGGCAGAACTAGGATTTGAGCCCAGGAAATCTGACTTCAGGGCTTGCATTTTATTATTTTTTTTTAATGTTTATTGTTTGTTAATGGATGTGTCAGATTTTAGTTGCAGCATCTTTGTTGTGGCATGTGGGATCTTTCGTTGCCGCCTGCAGACTTCTCTCTAGTTTCAGTACTTGGGCTTAGCTGCCCTGCGGCATGTGGGATCTTAGTTCCCTGACAAGGGATTGAACCCACCTCCCCTGCATTGCAAGGTGGATTCTTAACCACTGGACCACCAGAGAAGTCCCCAGAGTTTGCATTTTAAATCTCTGTCTTACTGCCTCAAACCAGGAGGATTTGGTAAATGGTTGGATGTGGGGGTGGGGGGAGACGCGTAAGAGGAGAGGTGGGGTGGTTCCAGATGAGGGAAACGGGCAGACAGGTGGAAGACGGGGCCCCTCACCACAAAGGGGCCACAGGGAAAGGAGTGGGCTTGGACAGAATGATGCTGATTTGGCTGTTGGCATGTTGATGGGGAGCATCTGAGTGAGATGTCTGTCAAATGGCTGGGTGTTTAAAAAAGGGAGCTTTAGAGAGTGAGTGAGACTAAAGAAGATTTGGAGCAATCTGTTTCTAGGCAGCAGAGGATCGTGTGGGCAGCAGGGGCGGGGGCTATGTCAGTACTGAGATCTTCTAGAGAGGGAGATGAGCAGAGAAGACAATACGGGATAGAATCTCAGGAGCTGCAGCACTTAGGGGACCAGTGAAAGAAGAGCCCTTGGATGGAGAAATAGTCCACGGATGGTGGGAGCATGAGGAGAGCGTGAGTCACGGAAGCTGGTGGAGGAGGAAGTGTGATGAAGGAGGGATGGTGGCAGTGTCTGATGCAACAGAGGAATCACGTAACGTGAGAACTGAAGGTTACCCTTGCGCTTGGCAGCTGGTCAATGTAAAATCAGCTGTCACGATGCAGATTATCACAGCCCCTTTGGAAGGCACTACAGCAGTTCCTGGGCTTCCCAGGTAGCGCTAGTGGTAAAGAACCCGCCTGCAAATAGAGGAGACGTAAGAGACGCAGGTTCAGTCTCTGGGTTGAGAAGATCCCCTGGAGGAAAGCACGTATTCTTGCCTGGAGAATGCCATGGACAGAGCAGCCTGGAGGGCTCCAGTCCGTAGGCTCACACGGAGTCGGACACGACCGAAGCAACTTAGCATGCTTCTGACACAACTGCGCACCGCCCTACCGTGTGAGTCAGCAGTTGTCTTCCGTGGTAGTTGCCCAAATGAGAGGAAGACTTAGGTACACACAAAGATATGCATGTAGAGGTTTCAAATTGCAATATAGTTGACATGTATGTCAGTGTTGTGTTAGTTTTAGGTGAACTACACAGTGACTTGACATTTACACAGCTTGTGAAATGATCAGCACAATAAATCCAGCAACCATCTGTCCCCATGCAAAACTCGCACAATATTATCGATGCTATTCCTTATGCTGCATATTACATCCCTGCGGCTCTTTTGCCCTTGGATGTTCATAGCAGCTTTATCCCTCATTGTGAAAACCTGAAAGCAACCAAGATGTCTTTTAGTAGGTGACTAGATAAACTCTGGTACATCCATACAATGGAATGTTATTCAGCACTTAAAAAAAAAAAAGAGTTATCGAGCCATGAAAAGACAGGGAGGAACCTCAAATGCACGTTACTAAGTGAAAAGAGCCAGCCTGGAAAGGTGACCCATTGTATGATTCCACCTCCACGACATTCTGGAAAAGGCAACGCTTTAGAGACAGTAGAAGGGTCAGTGGTTGTCAAGGGTTATGGGGGAGGGAGGGGTGGGGGTGGAGCGCTAATTCAATGAAGCTGTTGTGTGAGATACCGTCATGGTGGGTATGTGTCACTGTACGTTTGTGCAGACCCGAGGACCCGTACAGCCCAGGGTGAACGCTATACAAAGCATGGGCTTTCGTTAAGGAGTCAATACTGACTCATCAGTTATAATAAATACAGGATGTTAAATGCAGGGGACACTATGGTGAGTTCAAGGGCCAGAGTGTGGGTTAAATACACTAATACAAGATGTTAAATACAGGGGACACTATGGTGAGTTCAAGGGCCAGAGTGTGGGTTAAGAGCTATAAGGAACCTCTTTATGCTTTCTGTTCAGTTTTTCTATAAACCTAAAAGTGCTGTAAAAAGTAAAATGTATTAACTAAAATTGAAAGAAAGAAGGAAATGCAAAAGAAATAAAAAAAGCAAAGTAGAAGAGAAAGCTGTATACATACAGTCTTGAAAGTGTAGCATGAACCCATAATTATGACTAATCCAATCCTGTGTGTTTGAGTCCCAAGCTGTACACAGATCTGACCAGTCTCTCTTCTTACCGACATCTAGGGTTCCCATCACGAAGCAAGTTACAGTCCAGTGTCTTTGGCGTGTTGTGAACATTTTTCCACAGCCTGACTTTGCAGTGTCATCTGTGATCTTTGCCTGTGTGTTGTAAGCTCCAGCTGCAGCGCCTCTCTTTTTATATATGTGTATTTTTATTTTGTATTCTGGCTGCGCCAGGTCTTAGCTGCAGAAGGTGGGGTCTTCAGTCTTTGATGTCTGCAGCATGGGTGATCTAGTTCCTTGACCAGGGATCGAAGCCAGGCCCCCTGCATTGGGATCGTGGAGTCTTAGCCACTGGACCGCTGGGGAAGTCCTGAAGCAAGTCTCCTTGCCCCTCTGTTCCTCCACTTTCAGATGACTGCCTTCGCTCTTGCTGTTTCCTCTGCCCATGCCCTCCCCCACATCTCTCCCTAACAAAATCCATGGTTGAGACCCAGCTCAACCATGACCTCTGTGAGCACGTTCCTGACCTCCGTTCACCCCAGCACACCAAGCAAGAAAGCTCTCTTGCTGGGTTTCCGTAGTTCTTCGTGACTGCCTCTTCAATAAATGCTTCATACACCACAGAATCAACAACCACAGCCTCAGGGATGGTTTGGCAAGAAAACGGGGTAGAGAGAAGCCAGACCAAAGCAAGCTGGCCTGGGTAAGAGCTGGCATATGGATGCATGGCAGATGGACTGCTCCCTGAGGCTGGTTTTATTGTCGTTTGGTATTGATTGTGTAGGGTCACCTTTAGCATTTGTGGTTTTACCCAACAGAGGTTGAGGACAGCGAGAAGAAAATTCTGGGGGCGGCTATGGTGCCGTCCGGTGCTGACACACACCTGTCGCTGGAGCTTGGTAATTCTTAGGGTCCCAGGAGCTGCTGTCCTCTGCTTTGAGGAGGAAGAGAGAGGGAAGAACGAATCCACCCCCCATTTGTTATCTCTTGGAGGTTTTGCAGCCATGGCCTGCTTAGTCTTTGGGGAAAGGAAAAAGGAAAAATTCAACCCCCCAAAAAACAAAACAAAAAACTAGTTGACTTAGTTGGCACCTCCTCTGTTTCTTGTGGGATCCACAGACTTCTGAAGACCAATTAATGCTTAGAAAAAGCAATTGATTATTAGCTTTTCTAGCATCTATGGAACAGACATTAGAGGCTAACTATGTTCTGGGAACTATGCCAGGCCCTGGAGATCCAAGATAAACAAAATAGGGTTTCTGCCTTCAGGGAGTTCAGTGTAACCAGGAAGACCAACCTCAAGTGCTTGGCAGCAAGTTACAGGGCGAGGGGAGCTCAGGTCTTGGTCACCAGGGCTGCCATCACAAGGCGCTGTAGACTGGGTGGCTTCAGTGGCTAGAATTTATTTCTCCATAGTTCTGTAAGCTGGAAGCCCCTGATCAAAGCCCAGCAGAGTTTGGTTCTTCTAAGGACCTTCCTTGCTTGCAGATGACTGCTGGTTTTTGCTGTCCTTACATGGCGTTTCCTGTGAGCATGGCTTGGAGGCAGGGGTGCAGGTGTGAAGGGAGAGAGGCCGGGAGAGAGTGAGCGTAGAGACTCTTTGGTGTCTCTCCTTATGAGGACACTAATCCTATCAGACCCGGGCCCTACCCTGGGAGCCTCATGTTACCTTGCGTGCGCCACTGCTCAGCTGCTAAGTCATGTCTGGCTCTGCGACCCCCGTGGGCTGTAGCCCACCAGGCCCCTCTGCCCGTGGGATTTTCCAGGCAAGAACACTGGAGTGGGTTGCCGTTTCCTTCTCCGGGGGAATCTTTCCTGACCCGGGGATTGAACCCACGTCTCCTGCCTCTCCTGCATTGGGAAGAGGATTCTTTACCACTGAGTCCCCTGGGAAGGCCCGTTTGACCTCAATCACCTCCTGATGGCTCATTTCCAAATACAGTCACACTAAGGGGTAGGGCTTCGGTTCATGAATTTGGGGGTAACACGATTCAGCCCATAGCAGGGCTCACAGGAAACTGTAGGAGAACAGAGAAGCGCCTGATCATCTCGTCGCAGGGGAGATGGAGCAGCAGAGGCTTGCAAGTGGATGACGCTGCATCTGGATTGTGGGGCATTTGCTACGTGATGTGAGTGCCCAGCCCCAACTTGGCAGCTCTGGTTATCTAGCAGCCCCAGGCAACCAAGAAGCAATTATCATTGCCCTATGTTAAAAGGAGAGGTTTCTGCATCACAGGCCTCCTGTCAGTCACGTCTTCATTCAGTGGTGCGTCCTGGTGCTGCCGACAGTATTGTGACACTTGCCGGCAGCTTTTCTTGGTGGTGGGGTGTGTCATGAGTTCCCTGAACAGTTTCCAGACGTCACTCAACATTCACTGCAACAACCTCTCTATGCCTCCCGCGGAGGTGATTCTTTGAAAAATCCAGTAAATGTCAGATTCAGAAGAGAATAGTTACTGTGCGTGAGCTGTTCTCAGGAAGTCAGCATAACTGGTCCTCAGCCGTGATGGGCTTGCCCAGGACGGGCATCTCCGCCCCTGCCTTTTGCAGACAGCACGTGTGAACACCAGGCTCCTGAGCAACCCGTGTTGTCCTGTCCTCGCCAGCAGTGCAGTGCTGAGGGTCCCTGACTCTGGAGTCGGTTTTCTCAGGAGGAAGTGTCCCAGGACCTCTGAGCAGAGGAACCGCTCCTCACTTGATACTTCTGTCACACTCAGCTAACGGCTCCCCGCTGGCCTCCGGCCTTCTGGGCCATGATCAAGGCTGATCAGGTCCTGATGATGGGTTTCTTCAAAGAAGGGAGCGAGTCGCATGCATCTGTGTTCTAAGCCCACTGGTCCTCCGGTGGCGGTCGCAGTAGCCCAGCAGTGACCACTTTTGGCTAAACTAGCATAAAAGTCTTGCATTAAAAATAAGAGCGTCATTTCACTGGTCTCCCCAGGGAATTCACTCCCGCTGCGGCACACCAGCCACGGTTGCTAGCTGCTCCCCTGCCCTTGGTATAAGCCGAATGCTGGCCGGGGCAGAATCGGCCCCTGCCCGCAGGAGCTCTGCCCTCGGGGGAGTGGGGGCAGGGCTTTGGGCAGAAAGGGTGTTCAGAGGGTTCATGCTGACAGTCATTTTCCCATCTCCAGGACCAACAATTCTGGCTTTAGAAATGAAGGGGGAAAAATTAGTAATATTAGCACAAGTCAAACTCAAACCCGTCTTCCTTTCTGTGATCGCTCAAGTTGGGAAGTTGGTTTTCTGCTGCCTCAACAAGTGGTCTGGAAGACGCACCTGCAATGTGGAGCGCCGCTGACAGCCCTTGAAAGAGCTCCCTGTCTTCTCCCCTTTTCCTGCAGAGACTCTCATCAGAGGAGGATTGCTGAGACAAACGATCAGTTCACGAACACTGGGAACAGCTCCTCAGCCAGCCCCTAGTCTCCTAAGCTGCTGCAGCCCCTGTGTCGGAACCCTCTGCCTCAGGCTGGGTTGGGAGACTCTCTGGGTCGCTGCTGTTCCCACAAAGCGAACATTTCCCTAACTGCTGTCCTAAAGGCAGTTCCTTACAGATTTCAACTATTCTTGCATCCTCCCTCCTTCACAACCTGTGCACTCATCGCTGAATGCTGCTGGAAGGATGCAGACTTCGTTTCTCTGTCGTCTGAACATCATTGACAGGCATTCTGCCCATCTGTGAATTATCCCCTGACTCTGATCAGAGCAGTGCTACAGGGCCTCTGCTGGCGGGAGGGAGTAGTCCACAAAATCTGAAGACCCAGGACTTTCAGAAGCTGTGCTGGGCAGACTAGAAAGCCACGAAGCACTGTGTGCTGGGTGGATGTCCTAGTATGCTTTTCGATGTGATCTGGTCGGTGTTGGCTGAGGAAGCTCAAGGGGAAAAGGCAGCGAGCATTGTAACGTAAATCACTGCGGACCCTTGGGCGTGACAGTGCTAGGAAGCGAATGATCTCCAGGAAAGAACTGACGGTGATTTTCTCCAGCAACAGAACACGATGTAGAACGGGGAGGACAGACCCCCAGATGTGAGTACAATCTCTCCTCAGCACAGGGTTTGGACCAGTAGGAGCAAAGAGACTCATCTTAACTGATGGTGCTCCCTAACCAGAGTGCCTGTGGACCACCTCTGGGTGGGCTGTGCGTAATGCCTGGCTGGGACTTTTGTGTGCAGATTTCTTCTAAAATATTCTTGCCTTGTCAGGAGACTGAATGCAGTGGCTTTGAGATATCGGTACCAGGGGACCTTGTTATAAATCTTCAAGAAAACCCCATAGACCTTTTGCTATAAAAAGAAAACGGATCACATCACAGACCAAGCAGCTCTGTGGCCCCGTGGCATTTGATGAGACAAAAGCACTGATGAATTGGAAAGCAATAGAAAATGGGGCAGTGGGCCGGGAGGAAGGAGAGAAATCTTAGGAAGCTAAATTCCTTTCCCAATTCATGATGCTCATTGCATATTTATGATTGTGCATTTATTTCCTTTCTGCTTAAAGAACTGGCAGCTTGTTTGCATTTAAGGTTTTTCTCCTGTGAAAAACGCTGTGAAGTGACAAAGAGGGATGTGATTGATAGACTTGGGGCAGAAATCCCTCACCGCCAGCAGTGGGAAGTGTCTTGGATAATAGCTGGTCTATTTGGGAGTGAAAGCTCACATTTAATGAGGGAATGGGGCTCTGCAGCCTGGGTACCCAACAGGTAGGCAGCAACTCTTTGATTGCAGACTGCTCACCACCCCTCTCTATTCCTCTGCCCTTCCTACTCACTGCTGGGGGTCCAACATCCTCCTTACCCCTCTTGCCAGCCCAGTCCCTTCCGCCGGGTCTGATTTGTCAGTTCAGAGGTATCAGAGGAAAGGAGAGTATCCCCTCACTGCAGAAGCGTGGGGATCATTGTTCTGGAAGAGAGGTCCGGATACTGAAGATGTCGGGCAATGATCATGAGAGAGGGAGAGGAAACTGAGCCCAGGGTGGAAGTCACAGAGGAAGACTCGGCCACTTTGATCCCTCCCTCCGCCCCCCTCTGCTGTGTGTCAGTGAAAATGCAGGTGAATGCTGGAGGTCCTTTCAGTGAGGCGACTGCTGGATTTAAATTGAGTGTGAACTTGAGATCCCCAAGGCATGTGGGTGCATCCCTGTGGGATACGGGGACTGTGCTGATAGCACAGTAGAAGCCAGGAACCTGGGGTTCTGTTCCTGCGTTTGCAGGCAGTTTCCGTGCCCCTCTGGTGGTGGTGGGGGATCCAAAACCCCACGAGACGCCTGTCCTAGAGGCACCCTCAGCCTCAGGCAGGCTGTGCGCTGGCTGTGGTGGAGGGGGTGGGTTGGGGTGGCGGCATTTCATTCTTAAGTAGCTGCCATTGAAATTTCTGGTTTTAATAAATGACATTTCTACTCGGCCAACATTTTCTCAGAAATGCAGTGTCTCTCCCTCTTAAAAAGAAACAGGAATAGCAGTGTGTGCTGGGTCTGTACAGCGCTGTTCACCAAAGGCGATCATGGGCTGTCTCAGCAGCTTGCAGCCATGCCAGGCAGGGTCCCTCACCTTCTGTCCCTGTCTGCGCGGCAGAAGTTACTGCCCGGGACAGGAGGGGGGAGCGGCCGTCGGCAGAGACAGGCCCGCTGGGCCATGCTTCCGTCGCTGGGGAGACAGGACGGCACTGCTGGCCCGCAGCTTGTAACCCCGGCTGGTGGCCTGCGGGGAGATCTCTGTCCACAGGAGTCATTAGCCGTGGAGTGAATGGTGACACTGTAGCCACGATGATAACATTTGCATGAGCTGGGAATTGTACTCGAGACTCTCGGATGCTCGTCACAGGAGAGCTTTGGGAAGGTGGGGGTGGCCTTGAAGGTCGTGTGCACAGAAATAACAAGTGGGTCAATGAAGAAGAATGTGGTTGTGGGAGCAGGGGCGTTCAGGAAGCCAGGGCTGATTTTCTGCGTTTTCATGTCTCTGGGCCCTGGAGTGCTTCCGCAGGGTTGGGGCAGACAGATCAGAAGTTCCATGTAATTGGTGTGAAGATAACACGCTTTAGCTGGATAAAGAGAGAGAGCGTGCAGTGCATTCCCAGACAGGGCGGCATTCTGGGAAACATGAAGCCCAAGCTTCAGTCTTTCGGGGCCACCCTGGGAATTTCCAAAGGCTTTTCCAGCTCCATTTCTGTTTTTCATCTCAACTTCATTCTTTCATTGGCTTATTCATTCAGCAAAGATTTCAGGTTCCTCCCAGCGATTTCTGACTGTGGGTGAGGGAAGGGGTCTCCGGCTTGTAGCTTCTTGAGGTTTGCTGCACTTCTGATGAGCCTGGTGCTGAGAACAGCATGGGTTTGTGAGGCTTCCTTCTGCCTCTTTCCATGGGTTTTTTTTTTTTTTTTTTTTTCTTTTTGCGCCTTGCTTCGTGGCTTGTGGGATCTTAGTTCCCAGATCAGCCCTTGAAAGTGAAAGCAGAGTCCTGACCATTAGACCACAAGGGAACTCCTTTTCCTTGCTGTTCTTTACCCACACTTTGGACAACAGATGGATGATGGAAATTTGGTCATTTCCAAGCTGAGCAGGGGCTTCCCATGTGCACTAGTGGTAAAGAACCTGCTTGCCAATGCAGGAGATATAAGAGATTCAGGTTCGATCCCTGGATTAGGAAGATCCCCTGGAGGAGGGCATGGCAGCTCACTCCAGTGTTCTTGCCTGGAGAATCCCCATGAACAGAGGAGCCTGGTGGGCTAGAGTCCATGGGGTCGTAAAGAGCTGGACACGACTGGAGTGACTTAGCCCAGCACAAGCCGAGCAGGGATGAGAATAACCTTTCTGAAGTTGTACGATTCACACCTGACCAATGATCGCACATAATAAAATACTGTCTTTGCTCCACATGGTCCTGTTGTTCTCCCGGCCATCTGGAGTGGTTGGTGACATGGCCCGCCTAGATGTCAAGGTGAAGGAGAATCAGAGCCAATTCCTTACTCTTCAGAGATTGAGAGGAGCATGGGGTTTGCCTGGAAACCACTGTAAAGAATGTCTGTACCTTCTGGGTCTTCAAAATTAGAGTGCGTGGTAGGGCCTTATGCTACAGTAGTTTCTTTCCATAGCCCATGTTGGGGTTTTTAAGAAGTACCTTTGAAGGCAGAAGGAGGCCCATGCTTTCTGCTGTCCTGGTAGGAATGGGTCACAGAGTCTTAAGCGTTCCTCTGGTCCCCAAACCTTCACCTTTGGCGTAACACCAGTGGTTTTGGTTTGCTTTAACAGTGGCGCAGGGCTCCCCGGAGGAGTCAATCTTTAAAATTCTGTTCATTTGGCATTTGGTGGAAAGATGGGTTTCAGTGTACTGCTAGGACTACCCCCAGATCAGTCCTGAGAGCGCGCAGACCTGTGGGTGGTTTGTGTTGGCACAACCCCTCCCTAGAGTAACTGTGCGTGCCAAGTCACTTCAGGCGTGTCCGACTCTTTGTGACCCCATGGACTGTAGCCCACCAGGCTCCTCTGTCCATGGGATTCTCCAGGCAAGAATACTGGAGTGGGTTGCCATGCTGTCCTCCAGGGGGTCGTCCCAGCCCAGGGATCGAACCTGAATCTCTTCTGTCTCCTGCATTGGCAAACAGGTTCTTTACCACCAGCGCCCCCTGGGAAGCCCCAGTAGTAACTGTAGCATCCCTTTATTGCGGCAGTTATTGGCCAGGGAATGGCCCGGGCCTGCTTCCAGCTCTCCAGTTGTTCCAGAACTCAGGAACATGCCCTCTGAACAGTGAGAAAGGATGAAGGTAGAGAATGGCAGGAAATGCTGGGAGAGAGTCCGTGGACATAGTCCTGCTCTCAGGGTCTCTGTGGGCCGTGGTCCATGGGCACCCAACTGGCCAGGGGAACGGGCATGCTGGCCTTGGTGAAGCCACAGAGCACAGTCCAGAGGGCCGTTTGTGGTTACCTCAGCGTAGTTACCTGCCGAGGGGGAGCCTGGAAACCAGGCTTTGTCCAGGGGATTTCATCGGGTCTCTGAGCCCCTCCGTTATCTGCAGGGCGGACCTTGCAGTTCCAGCCCTAGTTGTCAGGAGGCGGCGGGGAGTGGGGGGTGGGGGTGGGGTGGGCAGGTTCAGCTCCCTCTTTGCCTTCCACTTGCAAGTTCAGGGTTTGCTCTGCAGAGGGTGCTTCCTGAGGGTCCCGTCTCCCCCAGTTCCCCTCCCCAGCAGCGAGCAATCAACAGAGTCCCTAAAACCAGGGCTGGGAGATGCGGCCTGTCCCGGGTGCTGAGTGGCGCTGATGGCAGCTTTGTTCTGTAACCCCCAGGTCCCGAAGATGGCATAGTGACGAAGTCTCCTTCCGATGGTCAGAGCGTCTTTACCCGAGGGTGCCTGCCCGGGCCTGTGATGCCGTGTTGAGCCGAAGGGACTTGTCCACCACTTCCCCGAGAACGTCTTTCTCTCCTAATTCATGAGCCAGCAGGATGCGGTCGCCGCGCTTTCAGAACGCCTGCTCATAGCTGCGTACAAAGGCCAGACGGAGAATGTGGTTCAGCTCATCAACAAGGGCGCCAAGGTAGCGGTCACCAAGGTAACGAGACAGTAGACACTTCAGCCTTTCCCTGGGGGAAAGCCCGCGTCTTAGCCGTGGTCCGTGAAACTGTTGCGTTTGGTTCACAGTCTTCACAGAGCTGGCTCCCCCCCCCCCACCTCCCCCAGTGATGGAGGTTTGGGGAGAAGGAAGAAGGGTGAAAAATGCTTTCATTGCTGTGTTTCAAATGGAGTCACTTGTAATTAGCATTTGACCCTCTTTAAAATCACAGCAGTCTGTGGGGCCGCAGAGTCAGATATGACAGTGGGCACACACAGCACGGAATCACAGACTGGCCTTTTCACACTTCTTTAGCCAAATAGACAAGAGGTCTCTCTGGAGAAGCTGGGGCACAAAAACTAACTGTGTAGGGTGTTTACATGGGAACCACATTAAGCCTCGTGGGGAGGTTTGTGGGCGAGTCAGCCACTCCAGCCTGCAGAACCTTGTTGCTCCCGTCTGAACAATGATGGGCTTGGACCAGGTGACCCTCAGCCTCTTTGGACTGATTTCACTCAGGGCAGTGAGATGTTTAGCAAGCTCTGGAGGGCACTCCTGACCCCTCACCAACAGATGACACACAGGCCCAGGGGGGGCTTTTTTAGCAAAACTGAGGTCAGGCTGACTTTGCCTAGACAGGTGCAAATCCATGGACAACATAACACCGATGGCAAAACTTAGTATTGCTCAGACCACTGTATAGAACCTCTTAGAAGAGGTTCTCTTTGCACCCCCACTTTAGGCATGAGGAAACTGAGGCACAGAAAGATTGTAGTAACTTCAAGGCCCAGGGGCCCCCACCTGCTGATTGGCAAAACCACAGCTTGAACCCTGTCATGGCTCCAAAGCCGCGCCCGCCCCCCCCCCCCCCCCCCCGACTACCCAGAGAGAGCTCTGGGGAGAGGTGGAGTTTCGTTTTTCAAACAGTCATGTCTGTTCACCTCTGACCTCCTGTGGCAAAGATCAGCCAGCTGGCATTTTCAGTTACTCGCGGGCAGTCTCGGTATTTCCTGCTCCTGACCTGTGCTTTCTCCAGCACCAGCAGGCAGGTGACTCAGCTCCGAGGGCGTCTCTCTGAAGACGGCGTCAGATCTCACGGGCTGCGGGCTCAGTCCCACGAGACACCCCGCCCCTCACACCAGCCCCTGACACCGGCTGCAAGGCTGGGCTGTCTTCTGCGCTTCTGACTGACTGGCGAGAAGTCAGAGGCTTCCATGACCCTCCTTGGGTCGAATTAATTTACGAAAGCAGCTCACAGAAATCAGGAAAACATTTTACTTACTAGACTCCCAGTTTATCATAAAAAGGTGCAACCCAGGAACAGCCGGATGGAAGAGGTGCAGAGGGCAAGGTGTGGGGAGAGGGTGCTGGGCTTCCTGCCCCTTAAGTGCCCCATCCTCTCAGCAGCTCTGCCTCCACCAGCCCGGGCAATCCCTGACCTCTGCCCTGTGGGTGTTTACGGAGGCTTCATTACATAGACGTTGACTAAATCACTGGCATTGGTGACTGACCACCGCCAGCCTCTTTCGCCTTCCTAGACGTCAGTTCAGTCGCTCAGTCGTGTCCAACTCTTTGTGACCCCATGACTGCAGCACGCCAGGCTTCCCTGTCCATCACCAACTCCTGGAGCTTGTTCATATTCATGTCCATTGAGTCGGTGATGCCATCCAACCATATTATCCCCTGTCGTCCCCTTCTCCTTCCACCTTCAATCTTTCCCAGCATAACCAGTCTTTTCCAGTGAGTCAGTTCTTCATGTCAGGTGGCCCAGGTATTGGAGCTTCAGCTTCAGCATCAATCCTTCCAGTTTCCTTTAGGAGGGACTGGTTGGATCTCCTTGCAGTCCAAGGGACTCTCAAGAGTCTTCTCTAATGCCACAATTCAAAAGCATCAATTATTTGGCGCTCAGCTTTCTTTATAGTCCAGCTCTCACATCCATACATGACCACTGGAAAAACCATAGCTTTGACTAGATGGACATTTGTTGGCAAAGTAATGTCTCTGCTTTTTAATATGCTGTCTAGGTTGGTCATAGCTTTTCTTCCAAGGAGCAAGCCTTGGAAGCAAGGCTTTTAATTGCTTAAAAGCAAGTCTTTTAATTTCATGGCTGCAGTGATTTTTATCTGCAGTGATTTTGGAGCCCAAGAAAATAAAAGTCTGTCACTGTTTCCATTGTTTTCCCATCTATTTGCCATGAAGTGATGGGACCAGATGCCATAATCTTAGTTTTCTGAATTTTAAGCTTTAAGCCAGCTTTTTCATTCTTCTCTTTCACTTTCATCAAGAAGCTCTTTAGTTCTTCTTCACTTTCTGCCATAAGGGTGGTATCATCTGCGTATCTGAGGTTATTGATATTTCTCCCAGAAATCTTGATTCCGGTTTGTGTTTTATCCAGCCCGGCATTTCGCATGATGTTCTCTGCATATAAGTTAAATAAGCAGGGTGACAATATACAGCCTTGACGTACTCCTTTCCCGATTTGGTACCAGTCTGTTGTTCATGTCCAGTTCTAACTTTTGCTTCTTGACCCTCATACAGATTTCTCAGAAGGCAGGTAAGGTGATCTGGGATTCCCATCTCTTGAAGAATTTTCCGCAGTTTGTTGTGATTCACACAGTCAAAGGCTTTGGCACAGTCAATAAAGCAGATGTTTTTCTGGAACTCTCTTGCTTTTTCAATGATCCAGTGGATGTTGGCAATTTGATCTCTGGAGGTCAGGAAAGTGCAACTGAACGTTCCAAGCTCCAGTGACTGTTGGTTCCTCTGGCAGCCCGTCCTCAGGGCTTCCTGTCGCTCAGCGCTCAGTCGTGTCTGCCTCTCTGCGTCCCTGTGGACTGTAGTCACCAGGCTCCTCTGTCCCTGGGATTTTCCAGGCAAAATACTGGAGTGGGTTGCCATTTCCTACTGCAGAGGATCTTCCCAACTCAGGGATCAAAGCTGCATCTCCTGCATTGGCAGGCCGATTCTTCACCCCTGCACCACCTGGGAAGCCCAGGGCTTTTCATAAGTTACTGTGTTAACATAAATTCAGGTGTGGTTGAAAGGGATTTATTATGAATAGCACACTCCTTTCACATTTATGGCTCTGGAGCTATTTCAGGAGCTGACAGAAGACCAACTATAAGAACAAAAGATGCTCCCATTGCCCTCATCACTCAGGAAATTTCAAGGAGCTGTAAGGAGCGATAAGCCAAGAATGGAGACTGAGCGCAAATACATATTTCTCATTATAAGTCACAATCAGAACGCTGGTCTCTACAGAGAGGAGGTCTTTGGCTTCTGAAAGGTGTCCCATTGGTCTAGCAGTGCTCTGACCCAGGTGATGTGTGGAATCCAGGGTGAACCTTCACTCAGGCCCCAGCATGGTCTCCCCACAGCCCTCAGGCCCCAGGCAGTCAACATGGGAGAGAGTGCAAGAACTCTGTAGTTAGGGCGCATGTGCACATGTTTTAGCTTTGCTATGTTTCCTGATTGTGCAAGTTACTTACCTCCTTCGAGCCTCAATTTTCTTATCGATAAAATAGGTTTAAAAATACCAACTTTTCAGAATTATTATAATAGTAACTTATTAAAGCTCTTAACACATAGTCTGCGATTTCTTTTTTAAAAATTAAAAAGATTTTTTTTGTTTATTTGGCTGTGCCAGGTCTTAGTTGTGGCATTTGGGATCTTTAGTTGTGGCACATGGGATCACGTTTCCTGACCAGGGATGGAACCCAGACCCCTAAACCGGGAGCTCAGAGGCTTAGCCACTGAAGTTCCTGCAAATTGTCTTTTTAAAACAGATTTCTTTTGCTCTTTAAAAAGCAACTTTATTGAAGTATAACTTGCATGCCAAAAAATTTACCCATTATAAGTGTGAAATTCAGTAATTTCTAGTGTATTTGCAGAGTTGTGCAAACATCACCGTGTTCCAGGGTTTTTTAATTTTTATTTATTTTTGGCTGTGCTGGGTCTTCCCTGCTTTGCTTGGGCTTTTTCTGGCTGCGGTGAGTGCGGCCACTGTCTAGTCGTGATGCTTTCCCTCCCGGCCCCGCCTCCCCAGGGCTCACTGCAGAGTGGATGGGCAGAAGACAGCAGGTGGCAACATGGGGGGCACAATATGGAGGGTAAGGAAGAAAGTGAGGGAGCAAGGGGAAAAAAACGAACTAAAGGCCCTATGCAAACTTCACAATATCATGTGTGTCTAATTTATATTAAATGTTACATTTGCATATATGTTTGTGCACAAAGAACTTAGGAAAGAGTTGCCTTTATATTGACCAGGTACATCCATTGATAAATGAAAAAGGCCAAGTATCGAAGTAGTAAGTGATAGGTATAGTCTGATGCGTTTTGGTTGAAACACAAATCCACTGCTCTCTGCAAACGAGCTTGTGTTTGTGTGAGCATGGAGGAGGGCTGTGCGGGACCACAAGACACTGTCGATGCTGGTTCCCTGGCAGACAAGAGGATTCGCTTCGCTTCTAAAGATGTTTCCACTGTATTGTTCTGCTTATTGAAACAAGCATATATCACTTTAGTAATTTGTGAAACATGAAATCAAGTTTAGAAATAGTGTTGAGTGCCTGTGCCCGCACTGGACCAGTGCTGTATATTTAGCACCTCATTGAAATTCTCACAGCTCAGAAAGCCTGCACTCTTATTTGTGCAATACTTATAAGGAAAGGGGGGTATTGAGCAGGAAGCTACTCGAGCAGTTAAACTACTTCCCTAGTGGCTCAGACGTAAAGAATCTGCCTGCAATGCAGGAGACCAGTGTTCAATCCCAGGTTGGGAAGATCCCCTGGAGGAGGGCATGGCAACCCACTCCAGTAGTCCTGCCTGGATACTTCCATGGACAGAGGAGCCTGGTGGGCTACAGTCCATGGGGTTGCAAAGGGTTGGACGGAGCAGAGAAACCAAACAGCCTGGGTGGGAACCAGCCAGCCTGGCTCTGAGGCCCGCGCTTGGGACAGCACCTAAGCTGTTCCTTCAGCACCAGCCCAGGGACCTCCCCCACCCCACAGCTGCTTGTCCCCATCAGGGCTCACAGGTAGAGAGGCCATCGTGTGGGAGGGCCTCTTGCCAATGGGACCTCTCTCTCCCCATCCCCAGGACCACACTTAACGCCATTGCCAGGGTTTTTAAGCAACTTCAGAAATTCCTGGCCAAGGAAATGTAGTGCAGAGGGTATGAACATGGACCTAGAAGCCAGACTCGCCTGGGTTTAAATGTGAGCATATTTACTAGCTCTGTGATCTTGATCCCTTTGTGATTCACATCGCCACTGCTAAAATGAGGGTGAAGTAATACTGGCTACCTCATGCGGTTGTTTCCACACTAACTGAATCCATAGACGCAAGGGACTTAGAACAGCACTTGGCATGTGGCACGAGTTGAATGTGGTCGCTGTTATGAGGTGGTCCTGATGAGGCAACAACCAGCATCTTCTGGTCTGAGAGTCAGGGTCTGAGGAGCAGGCGGAGAGTTCTGAGCAGAGGACACAGGCCGGCCAATGTCCTCATCTGAAAAGTGAGGCTAACCACCACCTTGCAGGGTTGCTGTGAGGATTAAATGGGATGACAGCTATGGAGTGCAGTGTCCAGCATTGAATGAAGAGAGAACTCTGCTTCCGTCTTGCCTGTCTGCCTGCAATGAGGACTTGCCAGGTCTCTACAATTGGCAAGAGCCGGTTGCTTAAAGGAAACCTCTCTGCATCCAACCTGCTGAATTGATGAACATGTTGGGGAATGCTGTTCAGCAACAGGAAGGACTGAGCTACCGGCAGAGGAAAGAGCATGAATGAATCTCAAAACCAAATGCGTTTGAAGCCAGACACGAAAGGCCACGCGCGATGTGACTCCCTTCGTACAACGTTCTTGTTGTTATTCAGTCGCTAAGTCATGTCCAGCTCTTGGGACCCCATGGACTGCAACCTGCCAGGCTCCCCTGTCCTTCACTATCTCCCAGGGTTTGCTCAAACTCATGTCTATCGAGTTGGTGATGCTGTCTATCTAATTCTGTCTTACTATGCTATCTAACCATTGCCTTTACCATCTTTATCTAACACGCTATCTAACCATTGACTTTTTCAGTTCAGTTCAGTTCAGTTCAGTCACTTAGTTGTGTCCAACTCTTTGCGACCCCATGGACTGCAGCGCACCAGGCTTCCCTGTCCATCACCAACTCCCAGAGCTTGTTCAAACTCATGTCCATGGAGTCTGTGACGCCATCCAACCATCTCATCTTCTGTTGTCCCCTTTTCCTCTTGCCTTCAGTCTTTCCCAGCATCAGGGTCTTTTTCAGTGAGTCAGCTCTTTGCATCAGGTGGACAAAGTATTGGAGCTTCAGCTTCAGCATCAGTCCTTCCAGTGAACATTCAGGGCTGATCTCCTTTAGGATGGACTGGTTGGATCTCCTTGCAGTCCAAGGGACTTTCAAGAGTATTCTCCAACACCACAGTTCAAAAGCATCAATTCTTTGGTGCTCATCTTTCTTTATGGTCCATGTACATCTGTATATGACTACTGGAAAAACCACAGCTTTGACTAGATAGACCTTTGTCAGCAAAGTAATGACTCTGCTTTTTAATATGCTGTCTAGGTTGGTCATAGCTTTTCTTCCAAGGAGCAAGTGTCTTTTGATTTCATGGCTGCAGTCACCATCTGCAGTGATTTTGGAGCCCAAGAAAATAAAAGTCTGTCACTGTTTCCATTGTTCTCCCATCTGTTTGCCATGAAGTGATGGGACCAGATGCCATAATCTTAGTTTTCTGAATGTTAAGCTTTAAGCCAGCTTTTTCACTCTTCTCTTTCACTTTTATCAAGAGGCTCTTTAGTTCCTCTTCACTTTCTACCATAAGGGTGGTGTCATCTGCATATGTGAGGCTATTGCTATTTCTCCCTGAAGAATCAAAATTGTAGGAACAGAAAATAGATGAGTGATTGCTAGGAACCAGGGATGATGGAAAGGGAAGAAAAAAAAAAAGCTAGTGGAATTTGGGGAAGGAAACTAAATTCTCCATTTTGCTTACACTAGTGATTTTGTCAGAGAAGGCAATGGCGCCCCACTCCAGTGCTCTTGCCTGGAAAATCCCATGGACAGAGGAGCCTGGTAGGCTGTGGTCCATGGGGTCGCTAAGAGTCAGACATGACTGAGCGACTTCACTTTCACTTTGATGCATTGGAGAAGGAAGTGGCAGCCCACTCCAGTCCAGGGACGGCGGAGCCTGGTGGGCTGCTGTCTATGGGGTCGCACAGAGTCAGACACGACTGAAGCGACTTAACAGCAGCAGCAGTGATTTTGTATGATATGTTGATCCAAGCACATCAAACTGAATACCTAAAAGGGATGAATTTTATTGAACGTTAATTATGCCTTGATTTAAAAAAAATAGCTGTTCTAAATATAATGATTATTATGTAAGGAAATAAACTTAAAGAGGTTTAATATCATTTGTTGGAGAGGGGACATTTCCCCACACCCTCCCCCCTAAATTTTTGTTTGGTCTAATAATTAAATTGACTCAAGACTGAGTCACAGAAAGAAAAATCACTTAATTCACATGTACGGAGTGTCACAGAAATGGGCCACCCCGACCCACCTGCCCCAAGGCAACCAAAGCAGTTTGTTTATGTGTCCTGTTGAGACAAAGAAACAATCATCTGTGAAGGTTTAGCCAAACAAAGAGGCTTGTGCTTGGAGTAGCAGACTCGTGAAGAAGCTTGCTTTTACTAAAGCTTCCTTAGCCTAGAATTCTGTAGCTCTGTTGGTAAGGATGGTTACCATGGTTTATAGGGAGGATTCCTTCATGCAGATTTATTTCTTGCTTGCAGAGGGAGAGAGTGGGGGCTAGCATGTCTTTTAACAATATTTTCCCGCACTGGCCGTTTCTCAAGTAGCTTTAATTCTAAATAATCAGTGTGCATTGAGCATACTTTGGGCAGCCTGTTCCGGGCCTCAACATGTTCATAGGTTTGTGGCTCCTGGGGAGGTTTCACATCAGGGCTCCCATTACTAGTGAAAAACTATCCTCCAATAAATATAAACTTTAAACTTTTAAAAGGAGAGCTGCAAAGGGTTTAAGTTTAGTAACTTTCCCAAGCATGACACTTGATCATGTCTGTAGAAATTAAGACATGCAGGGCTGGTAGATACTTTCTGGCAGCCTGTCCCAAGAAAAGGCTCGAACTGATGGATGATATACCTTTACAGCCTCAAGAAACGCACCCGGAGCAGTGAAAACCAAGGATCTCTTTTGTTGTTTCTTCTTTTACTTTGGTTTTGAATCCGTGGAAATGTGTCTAATATTGGACTTACTGGAATGAGGGCCTGTTGGTCTGTGGTCGTTTCCTAAAAGCTGCCAGTCCCCAAGAGGCAGGCAATGGGAGAAGCAGACACTTACAGGCCCTTGCTTGGGTGAAAGTGTCCACTTGAGAGACTGTGTTGTCTGTCACAGGCTTCTTCCAGAAGACTCCATATACTTGTTTTAAAAGATAGAGAATTTTTTTTTATTTTTTGTTTTTTAGCTGAGCTGCGCAGCCTGTGGGGTCTTAGTTCCCTGACCAGGGATTGAACCCTGACCCCCTGCTGTAGAAGATCAAAGTCTTAGCTACTGAACTTGCAGGGAATTCCCTAAAAAATTAAATATTTTGAACATCCACATGGCTCTAAAACAGAAGGTGTGAATGTTGAGAAGTCTTTCTCCCACGCTGTCTCCCAGCCCCTCAGGATCTCCTGTTCTGAAGGCAGCTGTGATGTCCGTTTCTTACATTTTTTCCTTGAGATATCTCATGTGTATATGTGTAGATGGATGTATCTCTATGTGTATCTCCAGAGTTGTTTCTGGACAAATGGTAGGATACTCTATATATCCTCCTTCCCTTTGCTTTTTCCTTTTTTTTTTAATATTAGTTTATTACTTGGCTGTGCTGGGTCTTAGTGGTGGCACGCAGCATCTTTGATCTTCATTGCACCGTGCAGGATCTAGTTCCCTGACCAGGGATCAAACCTAGGCACTCTGCGCTGGGAGCCAAGTCTTAGCCACTGGCCCACCAGGGAAGTCCCTCCCGTTGCTTTCTTCAGTGAACTGTAATTGGCTTCACCTGTCCCCTGTCCACAGGCATGTAAATTATGTTAATCTTCTGTTCTTGGAAATTACTCTGCAGCGACTGACCTCGTCCTGAGGTCCTCTTGACCAGCGTGGTTCTGTCTGTGGGACGGCTTTCTCCAAGCGGCGCCAACGGGGAAGGGCATGCCTGCCCTTGTCATTTTCCAGCGGAGCAGAATTGCTCTGCATGGAGCTTGTGCTGGCGTCCACTCTGCCGGCGCCTGCAAGCACTGCCCTCCGAGTGCGCCGTGGCCAGTGGTATGCCGGCCCTCCCTCCGCCCTCTCCTCCTGGCCTTTCTTCTGGGTTTATCCTGCCTCTCTTGCATTCTCGCCAGGAGCTTTCGGCAGTGGCTCTGTTTGGCCTTTGAACCTCTCCCCTTGAGGTTTATAGAATTTTTCTCTTTTCCACCTGCTCTGGGTTGTGTCTAATGACAACCTCCCGGGAGTCAGGGAGAAACGCGAGGGGTGGCTGGTGGGAGACCAGTGGTTGGAGTCCCCAAAGCTTCTCCCCTTCCTCAGCCTCCGCTCACAGCCGGCATCCAGGGTTCCCTCCCCAGGTGGCCTGAGACTCTTGCCTCTCACGCCCAGGAGGCAGGGTGATCTCGCCTCCCTAGCACAGCGGAGCCTGCGCGGCCGATGTAGCCCAGCCCTTCGCTTGGACCCACACAGTCTGTGAAGGCCCTGCGGATGTATACTTATGGGGTCAGGGCAAACAGAAAATGTGCTCTTTGTTCTACAATAGCTAGAAGTATCGCCCTGTGGGAGGAAAATCTCAACTGGGAAAACTCAAGCCTTTGTAGTTTATTGTTAGAAATCAAGGAAACTTGACATGTGGTAGTAATTCTGAGCAACTGTTATAAAATGAACACATGTTCAGATTTTATTTAATCCATTAGTGAGAGAACCAGTAAGATGTTGCAACTGGTTCAAAAGAGAATGCAAAGAATTACAAATATGCAGGTCTCAGGAAAGCAGAAATAAATTTGCTTATTAGATATAAAATTGGCTGGGATACACTGAATCTGCTAGACGTGACTTATTGGCATCACCCTCAGGATTCTAAGACTTAAAAAGTTGTGAAACAGCTCAAAGATAAGGAAGATAAGCAGGAGATGACCTGGGATAGCGTTGTGCCTGAGACAGGACATCTAGTCATCTCTCTTTTTTTCACTCATTTTATATTTTAATTTTGCTTAAAATACTTTCATTTCCAAAATTATAGCAAAATATGCATAACACAAAATTTACTACTTTAACTATATGTAAGTGTTTAATTCAGGGGAATTAAATCTGTTCACTTTTTTGTGCAACCATCAGCTCTATCCATCTCCAAAATTCGTCTTCCCAGATGGAAGCTTGGTACCCGTTAAACACGTTCTCCCCATTACCCCCTTGCCCTGCTCTGTTGCAACCGCAGCTCCACACTCTTGTCTCTGTGATTTTGTCAATTGTTTAAAAATCTCCCAATTTTTCCTTACCAAGAGTAGAGGCAGTGAATGACATTCATCATCTCTGTGACCCTGGCCAAGTAATTAGCAGCCGCCTGGAACCTTGGTTTCTGGTCTGTAACGTCAGCCTCCCCCCTGCCTCGGGGCTCTGTGGTGCAGATGCATCAAGGTGACCGACGCAGAGCGCTTGTACAGTGTAACAGGGATGTCGGACAAGCTCAGGGGATGGTAGTTATTTTGACCATAATTACCGTTTCTTCACTGGGGTCCCCAGGGGCAGAGGAGTTCTCATCGGTAGGTCAGCAGTTCCCAGGATTGACCACACGTGTGATCACCTGGAGACCTTTGAAAAATCCCGACGCCTGGTTTCGGACTGAATTGGTACGGGGTGTGGCTGGGTTTGTTCCAGAGCCCCGGTGAACGAGTCACTCACGGCTCCAGGCCTTCCTCCGCAGGCTCAGGAGGGGAGCCCCTCATGCGTGGTGGGGCAACGCTCTGTACGGAGCTGTGGGCGGGTCAGTGGCAGACACCTGGGATCCCCCGCGCTCTTTGTGAACCCCACAAAATAGTTGTATTCTCAATGCCGTAACACAGGCCAGAAACAAGCTTACCTGCAGGAGGCACAGTGGCTAGGGAGGCAGGTGCATGCTGTGAAAGGCATGGCTTGCCTGGGAGAGCCGCCTGTTACCGGGCCAGCACCAGGAAAGTCCGGGTGAGGGTTAGCTTCTGATGGTGCAGGTGTTAATTAGGCCGGCAGCCTGGGGACTCGGGTTTGTCGCAGAGGTACGGGGTGTCCCCCGGAGATGCTCTTCGCAGGAAGGAGAGGACACAGTGAGAACGGGTGTCGTGGGTCACACTGAAGTCCCTGCCTGGGCCTGAGAGGAGACAGCCGTAACTGAGAGGAACGAGCCTCGAGACTCGGGGATAGACATGCAGCTCTGACTCAGGCGTCCCAGGAGAGGCAGTGGAGGCTGCCTTGGAAGGGAGCTCAGGGTGGGCGCCGATTCTCTTGGCTGCTCTCAGCCCCCGGGGGCGTCCTGGGAGGGGCGCCGCCCTCTGGCTGGGTCTGCAGTGTGTTAGCTCCCGCAAAGCTCGGGCTGCTTCCCCAGCTCGGGGCCGACTTGGTGGGTGGGTGGCCCAGAGACCCACTCCGCGCCGGGGTGTTCACGCGGCAGGCCGTCTGCATCCCCCAGCCCTGGGTCTGTCTGCACAGAAAGGGAGGCTTCGAGCCGCACAGCCTAGATTACTGAGCTGGTCATGCTCCTCAAGTCGCGTGTCGGATAGATCCTCAGCACCTGGAGGAGAGAGTGCAGTGTCACGGCCCAGTCGGGGGTCAGCATTGGTAATCCCCCCCGTGTCTTTTCCTGAACAAAACGCGTTGGAGGACCTCTGACCCACTGATTCCAGGCCAGGAGTCAGCCTGTTGTGTGACTTCTGAAGGGTCATCACCTAATCCACGCCCTGGGGTTGTCGCAAGATGAGGAAGCCGGAGAGCAAAGGGCTCGGGGCTGCTGAGATGCGCACCTGCGCCTTTGCTCAGGTGCCGGTGCAGGCGGTCTGTTGGTGCATCCTCTATCAGTTGTCTGCTTTCTCTTTTCTTACTCTTCAAGCTGTAATGACTTCAGTTTCAGAAAATAGATGAAGCCAGTAACTTGTCTAGAGACTGAAAACTCCTTCTCAGCAGGCCTCTTGGTTTGTTTCCAATGAAAGTTGGCTGTTGCATGTTTAAGTTGTTATAAACCAAGGATATAAACCAAGATGGGTGAGGAGGAGGCAACAGTGCCTGGTCTTCTTTCAGCTGCTGTTTCCATCAAATAGAGCAATGTATAAAGAATTATGCACCATGAGCAAGTGAAATTTATTCCAAGTACACAAGGCTGATTCTACATCAGTCAGTGTGATCCTACCTGTCAATAGGTGTCTTAGTCAGCTATAACGTGATACCGTAGACTGAGTGGCTTAAACACCAAAAATTTATTTTTCACAGTTCTTACAGGTGGAAATTCCAAGATAAAGGTGCTGGCAGGTTTGGTGCCTGGTGAGGGTCCTCTCCCTGGCTTACTGACTTTTTTGCTGTGGGATATTATTCAGTGTTTAAAAGGAATGAAATTCTGATACATGTTACGACATGAATGAACCTTGGAAACATTATGCTAAGTGAAGTAAGCGACGTGAAAGGCAAAGGAGAAAAGGAAAGATACCCGTCTAAATGCAGAGTTGCAGAGAATATCAAGGAGACATAAGAAAGCCTTTTTAAGTGAACAGTGTAAAGAAATAGAGGAAAAGAATAGAATGGGAAAGACTAGAGATTTCCTCAAGAAAATTAAAGATACTAAGGGAACATTCCATGAAAAGATGGGTACAATAAAGGACAGAAACAGTATAGACCTAACAGAAGCAGAAGATATTAAGAAGAGGTGGCAAGAATACATAGAAGAACTGTACAAAAAAGATCTTAATGACCTGGATAACCACGATGGTGTGATCACTCACCTAGAGCCTGACATCGTCGAGTGTGAAGTCAAGTGGACCTTAGGAAGCATCACTATAAACAGAGCTAGTGGAGGTGATGGAATTCCAGTTGAGTGGTTTCACATCCTAAAAGATGATGCTGTGAAAGTGCTGCAGTCAATATGCCAGCAAATTTGGAAAACTCAGCAGTGGCCACAGGGCTGGAAAAGGTCAGTTTTCATTCAAATTGCAAAGAAGGGCAGTCCCAAAGAAGGTTCAAACTACCACACAGTTGCACTCATTTCACATGCTAGCAGGGCTTCCCTTGTAGCTCAACTGGTAAAGAATCCACCTGTGATGCAGGAGACCCTGGTTCGATTCCTGGGTCGGGAAGATCCCGTGGAGAAGGGATAGGCTGCCCACTCCAGTATTCCTGGGCTTTTGTGGTGGCTCAGTGGTAAAGAATCCCCCTGCAGTGCAGGAGACCTGGGTTCGATCCCTTGGTTGGGAAGATCCCCTAGAGGAGGGCATGGCAACCCACTCCAGTATTCTTGCCTGGAGAATCCCCATAGACAGAGGAGCCTGGAAGGCTACAGTTCATGGGGTCACAAAGAGTCGGACATTACTTAGCAACCAAGCACAGCACAGTGCATGCCAGCAAAAGTAATACTCAAAATCCCACAAGCTAGTCTTCAACAGTACGTGAACCGAGAGCTTCCAGATGTACAATCTGAATTTAGAAAAGGCAGAGAAACCAGAAACCAAATGGCCAACATCCATTGGGTCATAAAAAAAGCTAGAGAATTCCACAAAAAACATCTGTTTCTGCTTCATTGACTGTGCTAAAGCCTTTGGCTTTGTGGATTACAACAAACTGTGGAAAATTCTTCAAGAGATGGGAACACCAGACCCCTTACCTCCTCCTGAGAAACCTCTGTGCAGGTCAAGAGGCAGCAGTTAGAACTGGACATGGAGCGACAGACTGGCTCAAAACTGGGGAAGGAGTATGTCAAGGATATAAATTGTCACCTGGCTTGTTTAACCTATATGTAGAGTACTTCATGGGAAATGCTGGGCTGGATGAAGCACAAGCTGGAATCAAGATTGCCGGGAGAAATATCAATAACCTCAGATATGCAGATGACACCACCCTCATGGCAGAAAGTGAAGAGGAACTGAAGAGCCTCTTGATGAAGGTAAAAGAGGAGTGAAAAAGCTGGCTTAAAACTCAACATTCAGAAAAACTAAGATCATGGTATCCAGTCCCATCACTTCATGGCGAATAGTTGGAAACAGTGACAGACTTTATTTTCTGGGGCTCCAAAATCACTGTGGATGGTGACTGCAGCCGTGAAATTAAAAGATGCTTGCTCTTTGGAAGAAAAGCAATGAGAAATCTAGACAGTATATTAAAAAGCAGAGACATTACTTTGCTGACAAAGGTCCACCTAGTCAAAGCTATTGTTTTTCCAGTAGTCATGTACGGATGTGATAGGTGAATAAAAAGGCTGAACGGCAAAGAATTGATGCCTTATAACTGTGGTGTTGGAGAACACTCTTGAGAATCCCTTGGACAGCAAGGAGATAAAACCAGTCAATCCTAAAGGAAATCAACCCTGAATATTACTGGAAGAACTGATGCTGAAGCTTCAATACTTTGGCCACCTGATGCAAAGAGCTGACTCATTGGAAAAGACACTGATGCTGGGAAGGATTGAGGGCAGGAGGAGAAGGGGACGACAGAAGGTGAAATGGTTGAATGGCATCATCGACTCTGTGGATGTAACTTGGAGTAAACTTTGGGAGATGGTGAAGGACAGGGAAGCCTGGTGTGATGAAGTCCAAAGGGGTTGCAAAGAGGCAGACACAATTGAGCAGCTGAAGAACAACAAAATGAAATAAGAGAGACACAAAAGGACAAATATTGTAAGACTCCACTTATATAAGGTACCTTGAAATTGATTTAGTGGAATTGAGAAGTAGGGTAGAGAGGGAATTCCCTGGTTGTCCAGTTGTTAGGACTCTGTGCTTTCACTGCCAAGGGCCTGAGTTTTTGGGGAACTAAAATCCCACCAGTTTGCTGTTCGGCCCAAAAAAGAAAAAAGAAAAGTAGGATAGAGGTTAGCAGGCTTCGGGAGAGGGGAGTTATTGTTTAATGCATATGGAGTTTCTGTTTGGGATAATTAAAAGTTACGGAATTGAATAATGATGATGGTTGTACAACATTGTAAGTATATGAAATGCTGCTGAATTAAAAACTAAAAAACTGGTTTAAATGGTAAATTTTATTACGTATATTTTACCATAATAATTTTTAGAAAATTCACTCAAGAAGCAGCAGAAAACATAAATAGTTGAATTACCATAGAAAAGATTAGAAATGTAATTAAACCTTTGACAAGTGCTAGGGTCAGATGGTTTCACAGCCTTGTTCTAGGCAACAGCAACAACAAAAACAGTTCCAGTGTTATTTAAAGTATTGTAAAGCATAGCTCAAAATGGAAAGCTGGATTTTATGTTGTGAAACCAGTGCAACCTTAATGCCAAAACCAGGTAAATATAAACGAGAGTGAGAGAAATAATACAAGAACTGCGGAGCAATCTCAGTTATGAATTAGAAGGAAAAGTCCTTAATAGTCCTCCTTAGTAGAATACAGCACATATCAGAGTGGCACAGTGTGACCAAGTGGAGTTTGATCCAGGAATGCAAGGCTGGTTCCTTAATTCATTACAGCAGTA
Organism: Capreolus pygargus; assembly: GCA_012922965.1. Classification (NCBI taxonomy): domain Eukaryota; kingdom Metazoa; phylum Chordata; class Mammalia; order Artiodactyla; family Cervidae; genus Capreolus; species Capreolus pygargus. Next base: position 660,140 of record SNSB01003831.1, read on the forward strand.
GATTAAAAGGAAAACAAACACATGATTATATAGCAGTTGCCGAAAAGGCGACGATTCCAATGAGAATCAGGAAATAAGAGGACGGTTCTCACCTCCCAGCCACAGGCTTCAGGCCCTGGACTGACGTGCTCCCCTCTGTCCATGTGCCGACCTCTGCAGATGTCGTCTAAGGAGCAGCCAGTGAGGCGCAGGGAGGCCTTAACGAAACCTTCCAGCTTAGGAGACAGATGTACGGTAGGAACCGGTGGGTTCCTAACGGCCCGTTGAGTCGCTTGAATTGTTTGGTCCTTCTGCTGGGGGACCTTCCTAGAGACCAGCCCAAGCCTGGCAGTTTGTGCATCACCTCGAAAAGAATTCTCTTATTAATTAAGCCATTTTATTTGAATAATTGATTCCCGATCATACACATTTTAAATCATCTCTCCCAGTTATTTATGATTATTAGTCCATCCCCAAAGTAAGACTCAGAGAAGCACTGTGAAGCTTTTTGACACAGGAAACTGGCGGTTTTAAACGGAACGCCTGCAGCGACTTCCTCGGTGGTCCAGTGGCTAGGCCTCCACTTTCGCGGTGCAGGGGTCCCTGGTCCGATCCTGCACGCCGCATGTAAAAATTCTGTGTGCTGCAACTGAGACCCAGTGCAACCAGAGAAACAGTTATTCTAAAAACTAATGAGAAAATAAAAGGAAGGACTGTTCCTTCAGAGGACACTATCCCTGCCTGTGTGCGATTGGACTGTTGATCCCTGGGGCAGGAATCTTACCTCTCTCCCCCGATGCATTTTGTCTTATTGAAATAAGCCTGTTCTTTCAATCTGATGTTATGTTGGACCCTGATTTTTGTCATTCAAGAACTTTATTACCTTGCTGCATCTTGTCACCTACAGTCTGATTAAAATGTGATGTGTCACTCATCCATGTCGACAGGTAGATGAAACATTTCCAAAATGGAAAGAAAGTTCTGAAGGCTTTTTAAACTGTACCTTTTTTAATGTAAAGATTTATTCTCTCACTCTCTTTTTGTCCATGGCACTTTTTCTTTGTCCATTTTCTCCCTGAATGTCTTTATAACTTTGTTTTTATTGAATCACAGGCCTGAGAAGAACTTTGAAGTTTTGGACCCAAATCTGTGTCACTCCAAACAGTTGGAGCTCTGGAAATCCTGTTTATGATAAGGGGACCCTGGGGTCACCTAAGAAAGTTGGTGGGGATCTTCTATAATTTAAAACCTAAATGAGGGACTTCCCTGGTATTCCAGTGGTTAAGGCTATGTGCTTCCAATGGAGGGGCTCAGGTTCAATCCCTGGTCAGAGAACTAACATCCCACATGCTGTGCAGTGCGACCAGGGGTGGGGGGAGGACAGAAAAAACCCAAACAGCTAAAAAACAATCCAATAAAGAAAAATAACCTAAAAGGCTGGGCCAAATGGCCAGCGCTCCAGCTGCTATTTGTTCTGCCACAAGTAACATTTTAGCTCTTGAAAATCACTGACTATCTACAAGCCTTACTGCCTTCATCCAAATTAAACTCTCAGAGACTGTTTTCAATCTGAATATTATATTGTTTCTAAAATATGTGCCACTCTTACTTCACTAACGTGACCACTTTCTTGCTTCCCATCTCTCCTATTTTCTGTTCCTTCCTTAAAGCTGCATGTAATACAGACAGACTTTATTTGCCTCAAAAAAGAGTGCATGACTCTGACCTATTATATTCCTCAGGATCTGAAGAAAGGAAGCGTTGTCACTGACATTATTACACTGATTTAGGTTATACCTAAATGCTTCTTGTCAAACTGTTTCCTCTCATGTGGGTGACCTCTCTGCAGCGGCCCTCCTTGTAACAATCCCCAGTTAAGACGGTTCAGTTGTTTCATTTCTTCCAGCTCATGAGCCTCGATTACTTTAGCCTCCCTTTGCCACGTGTGTCTGTTGTGACCTTGAGCGAAAGTGCATCATTCAACAAAGACGGTGTTTTGAGAATGGCTAAGGACTGATACTGAAGCTGAAACTCCAATACTTTGGCCACCTCGTGTGAAGAGCTGCCTCATTGGAAAAGACCGTGATGTTGGGAGGGACTGAGGGCAGGAGGAGAAGGGGATGACAGAGGATGAGATGGCTGGATGGCATCACCAACTTGATGGGCATGAGTTTGAGTAGACTCCGGGAGTTGGTGACGGACAGGGAGGTCTGGCGTGCTGCGGTTCATGGGGTGGCAGAGTCGGACAGGACTGAGCGACTGAACTGAACTGAACTGAAGCTCCTTCTTATTTCTTTGGGTCCACTGTCTTAGACCAGGTGGCCGCCTTGAGGAATCGAGGCTCAGCATCCATGGAGCAGGTGTTCGTGGTCCAAGTGTTGTCTGGGTGAAAGGCCAGCCCTTTAGTAAGGAGGACCAACCATACTGAAGCAGGAGAGAGGAGCTGTGAACCAACCTCTAGGTCCTGGCAGCAGTAATGAGTGACCAGGGTTGTGACCCAGCATTCCCCGGCACCCTGGACTCTGTATGAAGAGAGAGTCTTTTTTTTTCTGCCATTTATTTTTTAAACTGGAATATAATTGCCTTACAATGTTGTGTTAGTTAATGCTTTCCAGGTAGCTGCCAAGCAGGAGACATAAGAGACGTGGGTTTGATCCCTGGGTGTGGAAGTTCCCCTGAGGAAGGCGTGGCAATCTACTCCAGGGTTCTTGCCTGGAGAATCCCATGGACAGAGGAACCATAGGGTTGAAAAACGTCAGACACGACTGAAGCTACTCAGCGCACATGTTGTGTTGGCTTCCGCAGTACAGTGACGTGATGCAGCCACTCGTGCACATGCAGCCCCTCCCTCCTGGACCTTCCTCCCACCCCGCCCCTCGAGGGCCTCACGAAGCTCCAATCTGAGCCCCCTGTGCCCAGCAGCTTCCCACTCGCTGTAAAACAGCTCTCCCACCTCCAGCTGGGAGCTGGGCTCTTCCAAATGAGCAGCAGAGACTTTTCGTTTGGCGCGCTCTTTACGATCACCTGCGAGTGTAATTTATGGGCCACCTGCTGGATCCAGAGTCACTCATGTTCCTCTGCAGCAGTTCTGCTGTAAATCGGGACCCACGGGGCTCAGCCTGCCAGAACAAAGCAGCAGCCAGGCCGAGTTGTTGACGGTGAGGCCACGTTTTCTGTGGTTGTTGCCTGGCAACGTCGCTAGGCCCCTTGCTGTTCACTTTGCTCAGAGTGAGTGGCTCTAAGCGCCTGCCCTTCCCTCGTCGGATCAGGGAGATGTGCTGCCTGCAGGGTCCTGCACCCCCCACCCCGCTGGTCTCGGCTGGCCGGCCCTGACCCTGGGGCAGGCTGGAGAACCTGCACAGCTGAAGCCTCCAAGGAGGGATTTATAGCCTCCAGGTGTGCGTTTGTCACATGGAACTTCGAAAACACCCACGCTGAGACCCCACCCTAGCTTGATGGAATCTGGGGGTAAATTCTGAAATTTTAAAAATATTTTCAGGTGACTCTATGGTGCAACAGGGTTGAAAACCCATCATTTATGTTATAACCTAAAATGTGGTCCTAATACTAGCAGCATCTGCTTCTCCTGGGAGCTTCTTGTTTGTTGTTCAGTTACTGAGTTGTGTCCGACTCTTTGTGACCCCATGGACTGCTTGCCTGTCTTTCAGTATCACACAGAGTTTGCTCGAACTCATGCCCATTGAGTTGGTGATGCCATCCAACCATCTCATCCTCTGTCGTCCCCTTCTCCCCCTGCCCTCAACCTTTCCCAGCATCAGGGTCTTTTCCAGTGAGTCAGCCCTTTGCATCCGGGGGCCAGAGTGTTGGAGCTTCAGCTTCAGCATCAGTCCTTCCGGTGAACAGTCACGGCTGATTTTCTTTTGCTGGCTCAGATGGTAAAGAATCTGCCTGCAATGCAGGAGACCCAGGTTCAATCCCTGGGTCAGGAAGATCCCCTGGAGAAGGGAATGGCAGCCCACTCCAGTTATTTTTGCCTGGAGAACCCCATGGACAGAGGAGCCTGGCAGGCTACAGTCCTTGGGGTTGCAAAAGAGATTGGACTGAGCGACTAACACTTTCACTTGTTCACGTTCAGCCTTCTTTATGGTCCAGTTCTAACATCCACACATGACCGCTGGAAAAACCATAGCTTTGACTAGATGGACCTTTGTCAGCCAAGTCATGTCTGCTTTTAAATATGCTGTCTAGGCTGGCCATAGCTTTCCTTCCAAGGAGCAAGTGTCTTTTAATTTCATGGCTGCAGTCACCATCCACAGTGATTTTGGAACCCAAGACAATAAAATCTGCCACTGTTTCCACTTTTTCCCCATCTGTTTGCCATGAAGTGATGGGACTGGATGCCATGATCTTCTTTTTTTGAATGCTGAGTTTTAAGCCAGCTTTTTCACTCTCCTGTTTCACCCTCATCAAGAGGCTCTTTAGTTATAGGAGCTTGTTAGAAATACAAATTGTCAGTCTCCACCCCAGACCTACAAAATCACAAACCCTTTAACGGGGCCCAGATAGCTCTCTTTAACAAGCCTCTGCTGCCCTATGAAGTTGGAAGACCACTGGTTTAAGGCTAATATTAACGCACAAGCAAGCTAGTTTCATGTGACCTGCGAATGTCAGCTGCAAAAGCACCAATAGAGAAGATGCAGTGAAAAAGTATGGATAAAAGTGACAAATCGTTGTGTGGGGTGGGAGAATCGCAAATGACTCGCTTTTATTTTCCAGGCCTTTAGTGAAGTCGTCATTTATTTTATTTTGTTTTCTCTTCACTGGCACGCAGGCGTTCTCTCGTTGTGCTGAACGGGGGCTGCTCTCTGGTTGCCGTGCACGGGCTTCTCATTGAGGTGCCGTTCTGCCCACAGGGAGGTCACGGCCTGCTGGAAGTTCAGTCAGAACAGGCTTGGTGGTTTCCTGGGGGGAGCTGAGGTGCTGTGGGCGTGTAGAAGGCAGCTGCGGCCATTTCTTCCTGGAGAACAGAAGGGTGTTCCCAGTAAAGAAGGTCCTTCCCAAGAGACGTGGAGACTGGATTTCAGAAATGACCGCGGATGAGCTCTATCTGGTGGGACCTTCGACCCTCCAGTGAGGCCCACTTGTTACCGAGGCGCCCGAGATCCAGCTCCTTACCCGTGTCTGTGCCGTTCCCAAGGTCTCACGAAGGCAAAGGAGTGGGGTGTTGAGGAGGAGGGGCAGCAGTCGGGGGTCTTCAGGGGTGAGGGCTGAGACAGAGGGAAGGAAACCCGTGCTGGGTGCTGCCTGCCTCATCCCGTCAGTGGCTGGTGGAGCCTGTTCCTATTTCCGATGAGTAACCAGGCCGAGAGTGTCCAGCACAGAGTCAATCAGGTGTTACTGGTCAGAGGTGGGGTTTGAACCCTGCTCGTTGGGCTCCAGTGCCTCTGGCCTGTCCTTTCTTCAGAGAGGGCACGCTGCTAGCCTTGGATGAGGAAGGTGCCTCTAGTCCAGGCCATTCTGCCAACACCTTATAGTTGCTCAAGCGCCCTCCAGACGTGGTCTGGTTTTAAAGCACACCCCTGTTTCCTTCTCTGGGCTTCGGATTATTCGTGTCCACTTGGACAGACCCCCTTGCCTCCTTGGGCCTCAGCGTCCACGCAGTAACCCCTGGTTGCTGATGAGGATGTTCTTCGGGGCTCCCCTGACCTGCCTCCCATGGACCCCTCAGGCCCACGGCCTCCTTGCAGCCTCTCTCAGGGCAGCCCCCTCCGGCCGTGGTCTGTGCTTCTCAAATGCTCAGAAACTCTGTATTCTGCCATCTTGTCAGCCTTCCTCACCGCACATGTCTTTCTCCTTATAATCACAACGGGCTTCCCTTTGTTCAGAATGCCCCAGAAACGTTGTGAAGGTCACTGATTGGATGTCCTGGACAAGGACACGTGGTAGGAGGAGCCTGGGGCCAGGCCAGCGAGGGGAACCAGGCTATTTGGCTTCAATCTGATTGGCTGTGAACACTTCGTCGGATGAATCAAGGTTAACCATCCTGCATAGAACACCATCGCCAGCTGAGGAAGGTCACGCCTCCATCTCATCTCCGATGCTGCCTTTTTATGAAGGCTTTTTATAGCCTGTTTTCTTGGGAGAAAGTTTTTTCTTAATTAAGAATTCTAATTTTAATGTGAGCTCTGACCTCTTTCTTTCCAGAATCATTCTAATGCTTTGATTGCATTTCACAGGTTGGAATTAAAATCCTTTATTGTCTACTATCTGTTTTCCTGCAAGGCTAGTTCCCCTTGGCAAACTGGCCCTTGATCAGGAACATAAATGTGTTTATCCTGCTAGACTATCAATAAAGGGCTTTAGGAAGCTTTATTGAGATGCAAAAAAGGACTCAGGCCATATGAAACCCTTGTTCCTCCAGGAGCATTTCTGTATAGGTGGGGTCTGTGGTTAAATGCTGTTTGGAAACATTTCTTCACAGTGAACTTGAGGGAGAAAGCCATGGGAGCAGAATGTCTCCTTCAGAAGTTGGAGAATTCGGAGCGTGGCAAGGTCAGTTTTTCGGATGGGGATTGACTTACTCTGAAGAGCGCTGCTCTGGGTGTGAGGCTGTGTCATAGCTCAGGAGCCCCTGGCAGGGGACAGTCACCTCTGTGACCCACCAGCAGGGCTGGGAGGCCCCCCACTCCGGTGCACGGGAGCTGTACACACACGCGTGCTCTGTCACCCCTGGGAGCAGCCTGGAGCTCACCAGTGACAGAATGGGTGAACATGTGACAGTGTTTTTTTAAAACAAAAGGTAGAACGTCAGGCCCCCAAAATTGCTACATGACATTGTTTCGTTTAATACCATTTATGTAAGGTTTGCAGACAATCTTATCTACTGTGCACGGTTACAAACAGGTAGTAATGTATAACCACAGGCAAGGGAGTGATGGATTCCAAATTGGTTGGTTACCTGGGGGTTGAGGGGAAATGAGATATGGGAGAGGTTCACAAGGAACAGCTGTGGTTTCTTTATTTTTTCCCTAAAGTGTTTGGTGGAAGTGAAGGTGTTAGTTGCTCAGTTGCATCCAACTCTTTGCCACCCCATGGTCTGCAGCCCACCAGGCTCCTCTGTCCATAGAATTTCCCTGGCAAGAATACAGAAGTGGGTTGCCATTTCCTTTTCCAAGGGATCTTCCCAACCCAGGGATCGAGCCCGGGTCTGGTTTCTTTAGTTTTCTCTTAAAGTTAATGGTGGGTATGTGCATTTTCAAATATTATTCATATTTTCAAATGGTTGAAGTACTTTGTAATTTAAAAATTGTTAAATTTGTTTTACAAAGGAGAGAATCTGTTCTAACGGTCTGTCCAGCAGTTTCAGTTTTGAGGAATTACTAGCCAGACATCTCTGGGGCTAAGTGGCTTGACACGTTGCTGCTCTCCCGTCTCTTACCGCATCAGATACACTGTGGCCACGACACCATCCCTGACAGTCACACCAGTGGAGAAATGAGAGGAGGTGTGAAAGCCCTCACCTTTCTACTTGCCTGTTGGATAAATAGGAGTGGAAGTTATGCACTAGAGGAAATCTTCGTATTTTGAACATATTTCGTTCATAGCCAGTAGCCAAGGTTACCCGAGACGAACTTGAACTCTGAGTAAATCTAGCATCGCTCGCCACACTGAAGGCGGGGGAGGCACGCCGCCGTGCACACCTTGCTCTTGTGACATCTCGTTCTGAAATCAGTGTCTGCTTTGCATTAACAGCATGGCCGGACGCCCCTGCATCTTGCTGCCAATAAGGGCCATCTCTCTGTGGTCCAGATCTTGCTGAAGGCTGGCTGTGACCTCGATGTCCAGGATGATGTGAGTAGAAGCCGTCATTCTGTTGGGGGATGGCCATCAGCCGGGCTTGTCTGCATGGAATCCCACCGTGTAACTAGCTGTGAGGTGGGGGAGGGACAGCACTTTTTAGCCCCACCTTGGTGGGAAGAACTTCCTCTTGAAGCCCTGCTCTGGGACCTGTTCTCAGTAGCGGGTGTGGTTTGGTTTTCCCATCATAGTTCCTGTCGAGTGTTAGTATTTCCTATCTAGTATTATTCAAGTGCAGGGCCTTGAAGGGTGTTTTGTCTGTTTCCTTGTCTCGGTCTGAAGGAGCACACTACATATACACATGCACGCACACACACAGGTTTGGGCAAGTCTTCCTGGAAATGTGTCATTGATCAAATTTACCACTGGAGAAAAAGATGAAGCTTAAAAACTTAAATTTTTGTCTTTTCTTGCCTTGATTTCTCTTAATATACATTTAGTTCAAAGGGACCTATTTAAAGAAAAAAACAGGACATTGATCTCGTGTAATCTGAGAAAAAGGACGCCTCCATAAAGATTCACTCCGGTGCTCTGCCGTGACTGAGAGTTGCTCTCTGAGTTTCTTCAGTCAGATTATCTAGGAAGAGAGTCCACTTGGCTCTTTTGGGTGCAGGAATCCATTCCTGAGTAAATCAGCATTGGCTGGCAAGGAGTCATGTAGTGCGGGGTGTAGCCCTGCTGGGTTTTTGGGCAGGCTGGATTCTCTAAGAAGGGGATGTGAAAAAGGTTGTGTCAATTGCCCTCCAGCGGGCTATTAGGAAAATGTCCTAAAGATAATCTGGTCGGAAACTCTGTTTGGAAAGTTTCTAACTGGGATATGTACAGTAGGACTCGAAGAGGTGAGAACTCCTGAGGGACACAGGCTCTTGGAGACTTTGTTCTCATAAACCCCTTCAGATGCGCCTTCAGTCACCGTACCTACAGAACGTTGTCACAGTTCAGGCCCTCTGTCGCGCTAGAGTGCGGGTCCCCAGAGCGCTTCTAGCCTTCTTTGAGCTCCTGTGTACTGTCCGAAAACTTGGCAAACACACAGGTTGAGGAGGACAGCCTTCACAAAGCGATAGCTAAATGTGTCGTATGCAGGGGCAGAGGGCTGCCGGTGTCTTCCAGAAATTTCTGCTTATATTTGGAACCTGTTGAGTCATCAAGGATGTTATTTTCGAAAGATGCTGATCTAGTTTTAAGCTGTTGATTTCTACCCCGGGTCGCAGTACACTTTCTTCTTTCCCAACACTGCAGCCATCGTTAACACACCTGATTATATCTTACCCTTGCATGACAGGAGCGAAAATACAGGGAGAGGGGAGAGACTCTGACCACAGGAAAGGCAGGACCCCCAATCGCTGGTGCCAGTGTGGGCAGCATCCGCTCTTCTCTGCGTAATTACAGCCCTTGCCGCCTTGGTGGCAAGGCTGCGGTAATACCAGGGTGCTCACCCATCGCGACCCAGCACTCGAGCTCAGGTCCTGAGCTCCGGGTATCGCGTGCTCTCCTGCAGCAAGAGCCATGCAGACTTCCCAGAACTGCTGCTGTTTCTCTGCTGTTTCTCTCAGGCGAGATAGGAAGCTAAACTCGTCAGGAGTTCTCACAGGGTAGCCAGAGGGGTATATGTCAGCAGAGGGGTATTCTTTTTCTATTGAAAGTATTAATATATTTTGCATCTTTCCCTTGCCGTAGACAGTGCACATATTGCTTCTCTCAGATGGTTTGAAGCAAAACAAAAGCACGCATACAACAACAAAACAGCATAAAAACAGCTGGAAGTGGAGGTTCCTTGACTCTCACTAGTTCTGAAGTGACACATTTGTCAGAATATGGTTCATGTGTGTCTTCTATATATTTACTCTGCCTGTCAATTAGCCTTGAAACCCATGCAGGAATTCGAGAAAGAAGACTCCTAATGGATGGTCTTTAAAGACGCTGGGGACAGGAATGCCTTGGTGGTCCAGTGATTTCACTGCCATGGCCCAGGTTCAGTCTCTGATCAGGGAACTAAGATCCTGCAAGCTGTGAGGCATGAGCAAAAATAATTAAATAAAGAAGCTGGGAGATTAAGTATTGGGAGAAAAAATTTCGGAAGTTACCTGTCTTGGGTGATGGGTAGCAACAGAGAATGTGAATGTTATGAAGAATTTACTCCTAACTTCATGTTCCACAGATACTGTGCTTTGTATCACGGTAAAGACTGAGAATTAGTTGAAGAATGACCTCCAGTGCCCTGGAGTGGGATTATTATGAATTTGAACCTGTGGAAACCAGTTCTTTAGAATATGCAACTCCAGGAGCAAGTTCCCTCTTGCTTCCTGCCAACCCTGCCAACGCTCATTGGAGCACTAACGCCATCTCTGATTGGTCGATGAGCAGTCACACAGCCCCCACCTCAGAAATAGTCCAGGACCCCGTGGCCACGGGAAAAGGCACGAAGGAAGAGAAAAATCAGAAAAACCAGAGAAGACAGGCTAGGAAGAACCCCAGAAGATCAGAGAGAGAAAAAGAGGTCAGCAATTGTTTTGCACGCCTACCCTGTCTTGAGCTTCCTTGCAGCAAGGCTGCCTGTGCCACCCGGAGGGGTTCCTCCCGAAGCGGGCAGGGTCCACCCTTGCATGACTGGGGTTTCTCCCATGAGCTTGGCTTTGGAAATCTGCCTCCACTGTGCTCACTCTTTTCCACCATGTAGGAGAGGACGCGTATTTCAGAACCAAGTTTTAGACCGCAGGGGTTGCAAACCTTTTAAAATCTCTAAGTAAGAAACACCGATGTCCTAGAAAAATGGAGAGCTGGCAGTTCATGCACTTTGCAGTCACTCTGGAACATGATGTGCACGTTCCAGATCAACGTGCCAAACTACAAGTTTGCTGGGTCTTCAAGTTCCAGCTTCAGCGTTTTTCTTCTGCCTCTTTGTAGTTAATCATTCAACAAATACTTCTCAGGTGCCATACTTGCCAAGGCATTGGGCTAAAGCACTCAGCTTGATGATGGCATAGACAGGCAGCCCCATCCCCCAGAAGCACCTCATTGTTTTAAAGACCTGTTTAAGGTTAAGTGACTTCGCAGGTTATAAACAGCACGGGGCAAGTGCAGAAAGCCTCGACAATTTGAATTCTGCCCCAACTGTGGGTACATTTGTGCTAAGTCTCCTCAGTCCTGTCCGACTCTTTGCGACCCTATGGACTGTAGCCCACCAGGCTCCTCTGTCCATGGGATTCTCCAAGTGAGAGTACTGGAGTGGGTTGCCATTCCCTTCTCCAGGGGTCCTTCCCAACCCAGGGATTGAACCTGTCTTTCTTACATCTCCTGCATTGGCGGATGGGTTCTTCACCACTGGTGCCTCCTGGGAGGCCCCTGTCCCAACTGTGCTACCCCGAATCAGCTGGTTATTCTAAGCTGTGCTCTGGACTGCACTGGACCTTGGTTTTTTAATCAATAAAAGGAGAGAATTAGATGCCACAGTGTTGGAGTGTAGTAGAGTCAGTAAATATTCACTGAATAGACAATGAGTAAATGCTGTTGAAGGTGCCAAACTTCTCCCAGCTTTTTTTTTCCCTCCAAAATTTCAGAATTTCATGGTTGATCTTTAAGTCATAGAGAAATAAAGATTATGTCTAAGTTGCTGCTTAGGTCTGTTAATAAATATGTATAGAAACATGAAACAGTTTGAAACATGTATAGAAACAGTACGAAACATTTTGTTTCAGTATTTGAAAACTATACTTACTTCCTTTTATTTTTTAACTTTTTATTTTGTACTGGGGTATAGCCAATTAACAACTCCCTAACTATCCCTTCCTCCCGTCCTGCCCCCGCTGGCAACTACAAGTTCATTCTCTAGGTCTGTGAGTTTCTTTCTGTTGTGTAGAAAGTATACTTTTGAAATAATACTTATTTCCAAAGAAGTTTTAGTTTTATAGGAAGAAGAGTTGACTCGCAGGTCATTGACCGTGTTGCAGTAAGGGGTCTCAGGTGTTCATTTATGTCACGTTCTGGGGAGGAGTGGCCTGAGACAGCCCGAGGTGGCCCTGGGCTTGTAGTATATTCATGTCTCTCAGCCCGCCATGCTCACTTGGCGGCTTCGGGGTGGCTGGCTTTTATGCTGGAGAAACCCAGCACCACCGCACCTCGTGCGAGCAGAGCTCACAGCCCCTCTTGAGGGCCATGCAGGGTGGGGAGTGGCCGGCTCTGGCCTTCACAGCCCTGTCCATCCAACATACACGGCGAGGAGCCTGGCTCTGAGCGCCTCTCTGGCCGAGGAGTGTGAAGAGGAGGGGGGCCGTGTCCTGGAGACGGGCAGGGCCGGAGGGGGGCACCCGCCGGACGCATCTGTGCCCGGGGCATGGGCACCACGGGGCTCCCACCGCGGCTCGCCCGGCCGTCAGGCCTCCCAGGTCCTGTTCATCCATCCGGAAATCTACTTTTAGGGCCGAACTAGAACTGAGATTTAGCTTCCTACGTTGAGTTAGGATTTCACGAAGGAAGGTTACCCCCACAGAAGCAAGTACAGGAGATTCACGCTCAAAGCAAGTAATAAATCACGGTGGTGTTCTGGCTCCAGAGTTGCCTCAGCTCATGATTTAGCGGCAGCCCCTGAAGCACAGTAAAGCATTTGATCTGGAGCCAGGCCGCCAGCACAACCCATGCTTTATGCACAACAAAATGGCTATGTTTGGTTACCTAAGAGGGTCTCTGATTGGGCCGAGGAGTGCAGGTTAGCATGCCCGCAGTGTGTGGGAACGGTTAAAGGCCTGTAACAGCTAGAAATGTGACCAGATCGGTGTTTACTCTGAAGAAGGGGGCTGCAGCCTCACCTTTGTTGCTGGGAGCAGGGCACCTCCTTTATCATCAGGTCAGTGACAATATATTACCTTGAGGTCCATTTTGGGAAAACCCATCATGACGCTGATAGGGAAACAGGCAGTCTTGAAGATTGTTACAGAAGTTTTCGGAAATGGGGGCTCAGTGTTAAAGCACCTACCTGCCTGTACAGAAGACATATGTTCGATCCCTGGCCCAGGAAGATCCCACACGCCGTGGAGCGGCGGAGCCCGTGAGCCCCACTGTTAGCCTGCGCTCCGCGGCCTGGGAGTTGCAGCTATTGGAACCTGAGCACCCCAGCTAGAGACTCAGCCCTGCCCCCCAGATTGATTAGTTAAAAAAAAATGAGACTGGGCAGTTTCTCGTGATTATCCGTTTGGGCCTTAAGCACACCTCATCTGGAAACACTCCCTAAGTTGTTTGAAGAGGATGGCTAATGGCTTCGCCCACCTCCTGTGGCCACTGATCCAGGGGCCGTGTTCTTTTGATGACATGGTGCATACAAAGGGTCCTCTTTGAGTAAGCGGTCTTGGAAAGGTGAGTGAGAAAAAAGCAAGGCTAAACCCACTTTGTAGTGGGACTCATAGCGTAGGATGCCGAGGGGAGGGCTGGTGACAGAAGACACGGACAGTGGGTGGAATCATGGTAATACCTCTACCCTGGCCCAACCAGGAGGAAATCTCTCAGATTCTACAGAATGAAGAGAAAAGCTTCTGAGACATGGACAGTCCCATCCTGTTCCTGGGATATCAATACAGCTTAGACATTTAATAAAGAGCAGTTTTTTGATGATAGAAATTATATATGTAAAAAATTGGAAAGAATTAAAAAGTTTAAAGAGGAAAATAAATATTTCCTCTCATGAATTTTTAGAGAGGTTTTTTTGTTCAAGTTTTAAGAATGTGAATTTGGTTTTTAAGTAGGATTAAGTGCTTTTTATTTGTGATGAACTATACATCAAATTGACGATTTTAACCGTTTTTAAGGGCACAGTTCTTTGGCATTAAGTACATTTGCATTGTTATGCAAACATCACCGCAGTCTCTCTCCAGAACGTTTTTTTGGATTAAGTGCTTTTAAAGTGCATTGTCATTTGTTACAGATCCCAGGGACGTAAGTAGAACCAGGATTTGATGAAGGCTGTTTATAGGTAGCAGGGCAGCCCTCTGTAAAAAGCCCCAGGAGCTCCGTGTTCTAGTCGGTCTCTCCTCTCTCGGGCTGAGGAGCAGGAATACCCCGGAGCATGTCCTCTGCCCCTCCTAGGTTCCACCAGAAAATTGTTTATGCAAAACTCTTGCCACCCAGATCACAGACCCCAAGAAGGGAAGTGAGGGACCTTGCCTCCTTTCACAGAGGAAGGACTTGAAGTCCAGCGAGGTGACAGGTGTCCCCCAAGGCTTGCGCGGCGCACATCCCCTGACCCCCTTGCCCCACGCCCCTTCCATCCCACCAGGAATTTTCCACACCGTTCTCCCATCTCCCTGTTCAAGCTTACACCCCAGGCTGGACTTGATTTCCTGAGTGCCTGTCAGAGATAACGTGTTCTCGGGGACTTCAGAACTATCTCGCTACAGACTTCACTGTCTTACCTCTAGGATGTTAGCCCTTCTCTCAACTGCAGTCAGGGGGAGTCAGCTTCCTTTTGGCACCCTGACAGAGGAGGAGGAGGCCGGCTGTCCCGGGAATCTGATCACAGAGAAGAGGGTCAGGTGCAAGCCCTAACAGTGAGGGTGCTGTCATGGGGTGTTCCAAGAGTCTCAGAGACGTGCAGTGACAGCCTGAGTCCCCGCGTCCATCCTCAGATGTCCTGGCGGACCGCCTGCACTGTTTGCTCTGGGCCAGGGCCAGTCAGCCAAGGAGTTCGCCCAGCCTCGGGCCCCGGGTGCTGCTGAATGCCAGAGCAGGCATTCAGAGGACGCTGGCCCTGCGGGATGAGAGGACTCAGCAGAGTAGAGACTCCAGGCATTGCTGATTGCCTCGTACAGCCCACGGCCTGGCTCTCAGACCCGCTCATCACAGTTGTCACCGTCCTGTTGCCGTCCCCTGGGGTGGCGGGTCAGAGCCTGACCCTCACCCAGAGGTCAGAGGTCAGCTCTGGGGCCCAGGGTTGCTCTCGGTTGGCTCAAGGTCACCACTGAGTTTGTGAACGTCGTCATTCTTCCCGGCACGCACTGTCTGTTGACTGGATCACGGAGCCCAGCTGACCCTTGGTGACTGAGGATGATGTCCTTACTTTCTGAGCGGGGCAGCCGGGGAGCAAGTGGTGGGGGGCTGGAGCGTGCTGACCGCCGTCCCTGCCTTCCCGCCCCCTGCAGGGGGACCAGACCGCCTTGCACCGGGCTACGGTGGTGGGGAACACCGAGGTCATCGCGGCGCTCATCCAGGAGGGCTGTGCCCTGGACCGACAGGACAAGGTGAGCAGGGCAGGGGGTGCGTCAGCTTGAGAACCCGCTCGGGATTTCCTGCTGCGCGAGACGTTGTCATTCCTGAGTCTTACCACTCGTGATTCAGCATGAGGAAGTCAGCCCGGAATCGCCCTGAAAGAGTATCTGGTCTCCCAGCAAACTGAGCGTTTAAAAAAGCCCTTCCCTCTTTTCTGCGGCAGCAGTGAACAACCACAGAAATAGAAGCAGGGAAGAAAAAAGTCCGGAAGTAATGAGCTGTGTGGCCTGGATGGGGGGTTCCACATCCAGAGAGTCTCAGTGGAAGCCCCCAGACTCTGTTTCCTTTTAAAAAAAATAAAAAATAAAACAATGGCCTGAAACAGCTGGGAGGGCATTTCTACCTCTTCTCTGCGCTTCCCTTTCCCTCACCCTACCTCCAGGTCCCACCGCACTCAATTCATTGCACTTGATTTTTCTTTTTTTAAGAGTAAGTTAAGTAAACACAAGATCTGTGGAACTGGTCGATTTTTATTTAAAAGTCACCTATGGAGGACACCTGTTTACCATATTTACAAATCACTGTCCCCCGTGCCTGCTTATTTGTTTGGGGCCCTGAGGCTTACGGACTAAACTTCGAGAAATCAGATATGGAGAAAGAAAAAAGAGCTGTGGAATCCACTTGTCCGCCTGTGGAGCTTCTGAAGATGGACTTTCCATCTGCCTGATCTTTGCAGGGTTTTCTGTGGGGCCAGGAGTGGAGCCGGGCAGCCCCTGGGGCGGGATGCCACGCCTCCCAATGCAGCTTTCTGTTCAGCGGGAGTGGTGTGTGGGGGCCTTTCTCACCACCCCAGTTTCCAGAGAGGCTTAAGCCCTAAAGCCTTAAGTCATCCACTGTGCATCATAGAGCTGAAGCTCGTCTGGAGTGGTACTTGTTAGGTACCATTCTGGGAGAACAAGGAAAACTGGCCGCTCAGATCACTCCCTGGGTTCTGTGGTTTAGGTGGGAAACCCCAGCCAAGAGAGGCCCCTGGGTGGGCCTTAAAGCAGCCTGCGCTGTGCTGACGGGGAGCAGGTGGATCAGGCTTGGGTGACGGGTCTCTCTCCTGTGTGCCCCCCAGGACGGGAACACGGCCCTGCACGAGGCGTCCTGGCACGGTTTCAGCCAGTCAGCCAAGCTGCTTGTTAAAGCTGGAGCCAACGTGCTTGCCAAGAACAAGGTGAGGTCCGACAGGTGTGAGACCACCTGGGTCACAGTGAGGACGGCCCAGTCCGCCTTCCTTGAGGGAGCCTCCTCCTGCCGAGCAGAACTAGGGTTTGGGGCCTTGGAACCTGGTGCGATCGAAAGCTTGGAGCTCTTGGAGCGCTTCTGTGAGGGCAGCGGCTCTCCCTGCTTTCCCGTCGGTCCATGAGCGTGTGGTCACGGGAGCCAGCCCCGTCCTGCAGGGACAGGAAAGGACCACAGCATCTCCTCTGCCTTGCTGTCCTGTCACCCTCCTCTTCCCTCCCTGCCGTATCCCCGGATCAGCCCCAGAGCCTCACAACAGACTGCTCTGTACCCCCTTCTCATCTGCTCCTCCTCTTGGGAACTCTCCAGAAAGCTCCTCACCTGTCGCTGTCTTGGGCCTCCCCAGAGCAGCCTCAGCCTCTCCGGCGACTCTGGCGTGTGCTTCCCGGGCTTGCAGGGTGGGCCCGCCGTCTCTTCCCTCACCCCCTCCCTTGGGGTACCCGGTTTCTTTCCTGCCCACTGACCCTCAGGGCGGGGACCTGCCCATCGGGTTTCTCCGGCCCCTAGGACCGCACACAGCTCTGAGCTGTGCTGACTGGTGAGTGTTTCCTCGTGGTGCCCTCACGGGCCGAGGGCTTCAGGGAAGCAGCCTGCATCTCCAGTAAAAGCCTGGCTCACTGCCTAAAGGACTGGGGCTCCCCATTTCTTCCAGGTGGGCCATGGCCTGGCGCAGGAGTTGGTAAGTTTATACCAACTCGAAGTAGGTGGTTCCCAGTTAACGGATGGGGAGGCCTCACCTGAGTCTTATGAGACATGTGCTTCGTGTGTGGCACAGTTAGGGCTGTGAACTATCCCAGCTGGATCCACTTCACCACCCTGCCACCTGTCCCCTGAAGGGCCCCCCGAATTGTGTAGGGAGCGAGTTTCCTCTCCAGATAGAGCAGCACAGGGGAGGTGTCATCCCAGGAGAGGGACGTCCATGCTCACCAGCCTCAGCCTCGAGGAAGCCTCTAGAAGGTCCTCCTCCTGTTTTCTTTTTCCCCACAAATTATAAGGCACTTAACGTCTGCAGTATTATGATTTGATAGCTCCCAAGGGTTAATGAACACATTGATCACCCCTATTTATTTACCTTTTTGTGTATGTGTGAGAGAGCATCTAAGTTTGACAGCTAGCATATTTCAATTATACAAGACAGTGTTAACAGCTGTAGGCCCCATGTTACACGTTAGATTCGAAGACCTTCTTCATCTTAGAGCTGGAAGTTTATGCCCTTTTACCACCCTCTCTCTGTCCCCCTCTGCCCCCCGCTCCAGCTTCCTGCAGCCAATTTTCTACCCTCTTTCTACAAATCCATCTTTTTTTTTTTCCAGATTCCACATAAAAGTGAGATGATAGAGTATTTGTCTTTCTGTCTAACTTATTTTACTTGGTGTATCACCCCCTAGGTTCATCCATATTGTTGCAAGTGACAGGATTTCTTTCTTTTTAAAGGTTGGATAATATTCCATCGCATGAGAAAGGTCCTTACTCAGCCAAGTATAGCAGCCCCTGTCTAGAAATCAGTCCTCATTACTCAGGGTGGGAAACATGCCTGCCAGGTATATAGCAGGTCAGTTTTTGAAATTTCAGGTTTGACGTTGCAGCCTTTTGTGTCTCCTCTCATTTTACACATTGGAGAGCCTTCCATGTTATTACGTGTATGATCAGTGCATCCCTGTTGATCACTGAGCAGTGTTCCGCTGTGAGCATGTACCATAATCTATATTCTAGCCCATGTTTTTTCATTTTCTTCCTCCAAATGCTTTTCAGCATGATAGACATTTTCTTATTGACAAAGTAAATTTTGTTGTACAGCCATCAGATTTCAACATATATTTAGCATATTTTTTTTCAACATATATTTAAGTGACTCCCAGGAAGCCAACAGCTCTGGGAAAACCTTCTGTATGTGTATTGAGAATTCACTAAGCTGAGCCCTGAGCCCTGCCAGGGAACGGAGTGTTTAAAATGTGCACAGACCCTTTGTTTTGGAGGACTAAGCTGGCAGTGCCTCTATCTGGCTGCACTTTTAAACTCTCCTGGGAAAGTTTAAAAAAAAATCAGGGGAGAGAAAAGGGGAGAAAACCAAACCCACATGATGAGCAGGCCTGGGGTGACCAGCTGTCCTGCTTTTGCCTGGAGTTAGGGAAGGGATGCATCCCAGCATGCAGGCCTTTCAGCACCTAACACATGAACAGCCTGGCCCCACCCCCTGGGGCGGGGACACTTCGTTGCATCCGTGCACTGGTCTGTTGGAAGGGTCCCCCAGTTGAGTCCAACTCTCAGGCTCTGAACTCACCATGTTCCCGGAGGTAGCAGCAAGGAAAGAAAGACCCTGCCCAGGCTGGTTAGAGCTAAGGTCATGAGAAGGATGGTAAGTGGCCCTGCAGCACACGGCTTTCCTCTGTTTTTAAGAACCCATTCTTCTTTTCAAAGGTAAGGAATATAAACCATCCTTGAGTCTGGGCAGGCAGTGCCGTGTGATCCAAAGAGGAGTGAACCGGACCAGGGAAAATCCATAAACAGGCTGACAACTCTGAGCCCAGAACTGCAGGCCTGACCCAGCTTTTACGCTCAGCAGAACAAACACGGAGCTTATGTGTTTAATCTACCAAATCCTCGCACCGAATCACGTTGCCTGCTTTTCTTGTCACTCTCCTAGGGGTTATCAGCAGCCTTGCAGGCCTCATTCCCCTGGTTTCAGAAAGTTCTCTCCTGTCAATGCAGTCTTTCTGCAAGATTGTTGTCTATGTGATCCTGACCTTTGTTTGCCATTTAACCTTGAAGGTAAACTCCCAAAAGCAAGAGGGTCTCTATCTCTATGGGAAGTGATAGATGCAGTTGTATTGCGTGTCGTGTGGGGGACCGTGCCCATAGCTTATATTTTGATGTTTCAAGAAAAACCCAAGATTCGGAAGAGGCTTGCAAGCTAAATCTGTTACTGTAGCCTGCTGGAATCGGCCTGTTTTACCGCTGTTGGTAGGCTGTCCACAGCTGTTCCGTGTTCCTCTTACAACTAAGAGGAACAGCCTTGCGCGTGTGCCCAGCGCTCTGCCGTGACGAAGACGGTCTGAGCCCTCCGAATCAGCCCTCACTGTCCCAGCACGTGGGGGTCACGCTCCACTTCACAGGTGAGGAATCCACGGCGGCGCTTATTAAGAGCATTCCCCAGTGGCTTGCAAGCAGTGAGCGGCAGAGCCAGGGCTCGGAACCGAGGTTTTGTGACCCACGAGACTCCTCTGCTGGTATGGATTCCCGGTTACATGTTCGCCTCTGCAGCACCCCGATTGGGTCCACCGAGCAGAAAGCGGAGCGTGGACAGTGACACTCCTGTGAGTCTTGGCCCCCTGCAAGCGTGCCCCGCCTGCAGGAGGTGTTGCTAACGTGTGCCCCCTCTGTTCGCCTCTCTCCAGGCAGGGAACACGGCTCTGCACCTGGCCTGCCAGAACAGCCATGCCCAGAGCACCCGCGTCCTTCTGCTGGGCGGCTCCCGCACCGACCTCAAAAATAACGTGGGTGAACAAAAATAACATCTCTTGCACTCTCTTCCATTGCCTCTAGTGTGAAAGCATACTAGAATATTCATGTGTAGAAAATGAAAATTTGTTAATAAAAGGGGTTTAGGGACTATCAAGAAAGTATTCATTTGTTGCTAATTCCTAAAGGATCCTTTTGCAGCAGTCCCCAATCTTTTTGGCTTAAGGGACGGGTTTCATGGAAGACAATTTTTTCACGGATGAGGGCAGGGTTGGGGGATGGTTTGGGGATGATTCAAGTGCATTACGTTTATTGTGCACTTCAATGCCACCGCTGATCTGACAAGAGGTACCAGTCTGTAGCCCAGAGGTTGGGGACCCCTGCATTCGGGGAATGGGAAGAGGAGTCAACACTTGGAAACACTGGTTTTTCTCCCACGCCTGCCCCTTGCTCCTCAGCCGTTCAGTGGGTTTTATCATTTTGTACAGCAGGTGTCTAGCAAGTGGGTCTAAGAATGAGTAATTGTTTTCAGGAAGCCTCCGCCCACACAGTGTTGCACTCTTAGTAAACACTGGCTGAGGCTGTACTGGGGAGGCTGTCTGATGCTCCATGCCCGGGATCTACAAATCTGCCCCTGAGGCATCCTTGGGATGAGCTGATGACCAGTAATTCTTGGAGGTTCCTGACCTGAAAGCTCCCATGGGCATCCCCCTTCCCTCCACGGACACTGCATTTCCTTCATGAAGCTGATGCCACATGGCAAAAGAATCTGAGGCTTCTCTCAAAAGTGACTTTGGCTGGGCAACTTCCCTGGTGGTCCAGTGGCTAGGACTCTCTGCTTCCACTGCAAGGGGCACGGATTTGACCCCTGGCTGGGGAAGCAAGTCCTATAGGCTGTGCACCGTGGCCAAAGAACAAAAAGGACTGGGGTTCCCTGATTGGGGGCAGGCTTACCTAAAGTGGCCCTGAGAATGCTCTGAACTTCAGCTTTGAGGTTGGTTCCTCCTTAGTCCAGAGAAGGTTGTGCTGAAGCGTCACCATCTCTAGACAGAACTAGAGCTCAAGTGAGAAGTCAGGGGAGCTCCGCAAAACGTCACAACATCATCTCCAGTTCTCTCGTTTTCTCTCTGGGAGCAGTTTGGCCTGGGACCGCCAAGGAAGACCCTGCTCCTGAGTGTTTCTGAATGTCCTTTTTTATGCCCAGTGATTGCTTCCTCGTCAGCTCCCTAGACTGCATTGCTCCCCATGGGATCCTGGGGTACTGTTAGAATGGGATGCACTTGAATTTTTTAGAGCACGTAATCTTAAAATCCAGCAACTCATCCCACTTTCCTAGTCCACTCAGCCACGATGGATCTGTGATGGGGAAAGTCTCATTTCCAACTGCTGTTGGTCTTGGGCAGTGTCATCCAGAGCCTTTGGGTTATAGGAGAGGCAGGGTCTGTGGAGTCTTAGTGAGTGCCTGCTAGGCAGAGCCGCTCTCAGTTTTGGCGAAGGTCTCTTGGGCAGCAGGCCTCCAGGACCTGAAACCGGAGATAGAGTCTGCGTGGTGGGAAAGAGAGCTGCAGGCAGGGAGGGGTTGCCAGTCATGGAGTGAGCACCTGTGATAAAGGAGGTGCTTGTCGCTCAGGCCGTTACCCTGTGAGGAGCACATGCCTGTCTGCTAGCTTTTAAAGGGTAGTTTTCTTTTAATTTGCTGTTTGGTTTTGCAACCACCCAGACCGTGCTTAGAGTGTGGTCTCTGTCTGCAGGCAGGCGACACCTGTTTGCACGTCGCAGCACGCTACAACCACCTGTCCATCATTAAGCTCCTCCTCAGCGCTTTCTGTTCTGTCCATGAAAAGAACCAGGTCAGTGCACGTGTGCTCCCCACGGTCCGCTGGTAGGTGCGTGGGCGCTGGCGGGGACAGGGTGCTGGGAGGCGGCGCCTTCTCCCGATGTGGGGCTTGCCAGCGCTGGCCTCTGAAGGAAGCACAGGCTTCCTGTGGCCCTGGTTTCTCTGGCGTTCTGGAGAAAGCCTGCTCTGGTGTTCCAGGGCGTGTCACCACATCTGCATCGTGAACCTTTTTGGAAATCCTGGGGGTGGGTTTTGTCGTTAGTGTGATTTTTAGAAATGAAGCCTGCAAGGAAGAGTGGCTTGGTAAGTAAGCACGGGCGTTTGGTGTCGTGATTCCCGAGTTCTGTTCCTCGAACCGCCCCCTTTATGTGAGCCAAGCTGATGGAGCGACTTGTTTCTGTGAAGTTGGGGCATAGTCAGTATCTACACCGTGTAGTGGGGTTTTGAGATAAAGCTGTGGTTATTACAGTGTCCTGTGGAAAGGTGACTTTTCAATAGTCATTTGGATTTTTAAAAGTTGTCTTGTTATTTATTGAAACCTATACCTAACGGATGCATGGTTTGGCTTTTCTGAGTTTGGGTGCATAAATCTGAAATTTAAAAAAATTAGGTCATGATTCAGATTTAAAATACCCTATAATGATGATTATTGACCCTGGCTGCATATTAGAATCAAAAGAGAATTTAAATATGCCATTCCTGAATCCTACCCTAATGTAGATGACCAGAACATCTGGGGGTGAGTCCAGGAAACAGTATTTTTTGAAAGCTCCTGGTCTAAGTGTGGGCTTCCTTGATGACTCAGTCAGTAAAGAATCTGTCTGCAGTTCAGGAGACTTCCTGCAATATAGGAAACCAGGGTTCAGTCCCTGGGTTGGGAAGTAGCCCTGGAGAAGGAAATGGCAACCCACTCCGGTATTCTTGCCTGGAAAATCCCATGCCTGAGTGTGCAGACAGGATTGAGAACCACTGACCTAACGGCTACAGTCTGTCATTCTCCAGCCTTCCTGTGGATTCTGGTTTGTCAGATTACCCCAACACAGGCCTCACCAACCAGCGCTTCTCAACCTGGGGGGCACGTTTCAATCACCTGAGAGCTTTGAAAACTCATCATGCCCTATCCATGCTCCAGACCAATTAAGTCAACGTCTGGGTGGGACTCCGGCGTCAGTAGTTTATAAAGCTTCCCAGCTGATTCCAGTGAGCAGCAGAGACTGGAATCCACAGCTCCAGAACGTCCCCTAACATACACCTAGGTGACTCAGGAATGAAATGAACACTTGCCCTGTCTACTCACCAGGGAAGGAGGCCCGAAGATGGCTGGATTTTCATCCTTGATCACCTGCCAGCTAGAAACGAATGAGTGGTTTCACTTCTGTATGCATCTGACTTATTTATGTCATCCGGTTTGGGAATTAAAACCAACATTTGCGTTTGTAATTGGCCCGCCAAGCTGCATCTGTTCATATCCTCCTTTAATTGTCTGAAACACTTTTTGTCAAAAATAAATTATTGGCTAAATTTGGTAAGGAGTTGAAAACAGCTGGTGTTAAATGAATACTATCGTCAGTGACTCCACCCAAACAGAAAACTCCCTGGCCTGCAGGATGATCCAAGTGGCCCTTTCACATCCCTAAGAGTAGCTGCAGGGCTGGGCTATCACTCTGGGGCCTGTAGAAGTGGCTACCTTAGAAGCTCCTGCTCGTTCTAGCTCAGAAACCAAGGGGTTCTCTGCCCATCCTCTGCCAGGGCAGACAGACAGGGTCCAGAGCTACCTTTTAAAGTAAAAATGTTAAAAAGTATGAGTTAAAAGAAATATTTAAAATACATGGCTGAGATCCTGCCTCTGTGTAAGGTCAGGGCCTGCCATTCCCAACATCCCAGGCCCAGCATTGCTTGGCTCCCCTGCACTTAGCCCTGTCCTGTGATTTCTGGCATCCCACTCAGAAAGGAATGTGCTATTTGTGTGTAGTTCATTCAGTTTCCAAGATCTCTTTTAAAAAAGAACCACATTTAAACAACAGGATCCTACTCTAGCACAGCGAACTATATTCAATATCCTGTGATAAGCCATAATGGAAAAGGACATAAAAATATATAACCGAATCACATTGCTATATAGTAGAAATTAATACATTATAAGTCAATTACATATCAATAAAATAATTTTAAAAATAAAGTATAAGTTAAAAGAAATATTTTAAAGAAATAATAAAAAGAACCACATAGTACTTTAGCCAAGGGCCACTTGTCAGTCTAAGGCAAATTTTAGTTTAACTTTGAAAAGCCACCACCAAGCCATGGGATAAAAAGCTGCAGGGCTGTGGGCCACGATCCCATGGGGTTCAGCGGGCTTTCTTCTGATGGATTCCAGGCTGGAGACACAGCACTTCATATTGCCGCTGCCCTAAATCACAAGAAGGTGGTTAAAATCTTGCTGGAAGCCGGAGCAGATGGCACCGTCGTCAATAATGTAAGTGGAGTTGCAGCCACGGTTTCTAAAGCCGTGCCCACCCCTCGCGGGGTCAGCTTGTGCTGTGGCCGCCTCGCCGCCTGCGAACTCAGAGCACCCAGCCTCGCTCTGGGACAGCTGCAGCACGCCCACCCCACGACCCTGGGGCCAGAGGGCACGGGCTCGAGGGCACCCCTGCCCTCAACAGCCCGGTGATGTTACACACCCCAAGGGCCCCTCTTCAGACAGTTCAGTGAGCATGTCCCATCATGAAAAGGGTCAGGGCTGTCTAAGTAAACGGGCAAGTAGATGATACTGGAAGTGACTTCCAGGCCTCCTAAACAGATGTGGTCCTCAGAAAAATGGCCACCAGGTCAGTCTTCCTCAAAGCTCCAGTTCATTTCTCTCCATCACCTTCTGTTCCTCCTCTCAGTATTTTCCTCCGTCCCTCTCCGCCTCTCCCCTCACCTTCCCGTCCCTTGTCTGTCTGTCTGTCCGATCGTATAGCAGGCCCCAGCTCAGACACCCTCTCTTTCTCAAGGCTGGCCCGTGGTGTGTGCACCCCTGAAAGGGCACAGCCTCAGGCTGGTGGGGGGCAGGGGCCCCTGGGGCAGAACAGTCGTCTGGGGCGTTGGGGTATGGAAGCTGGTGAAAGGCTTCCCCATCTAGCCGTCCGCTGGGCTCCCAGCTCTAGTACCTGGACTGGGCACCATTCGCTTCCTCTGAATCCGCTGTTGTCAGCTCCTGGTTTGGGGCTGAATCTCCCTCGAGCCTCTGTCACGGCCACAGCTTCTTGCTTTTCACAATCCGGTTCTTGAGTCTCTGCGGCCAGACCCTGATCTGCCCTGCAGGTGTCTTCTCCGTTGTTCTCCAGGGGAAATGTGTCACCTGGCTAGAGTTTTATGATTCTGTTTCCTCGGCTGAGATGTTCCATCTTCCCCTTGTCTGTTTTGTTTTGTTTTTTAAACCTCCCTCGTCTCTTTTCCAGGAAGCCTTCCTGGCTGAGCAGCGCCCCGACCTTGGTCTCCCAGTCACTCACTGCTCACAGCGCCAGCGCTTCCCTTGGGTGTGACTGGTGGCGGTTTAGTCACTGAGTGTGTCTGACTTTCCACCTGCCGATGCAGGAGATGCGGGTTCAGTCCCTGGGTTGGGAAGATCCCCTGGAGGACAGAAGGGCATCCCACTCCAGTATTCTTGCCTGGAGAATCCCATGGACGGAGGAGCCTGGCCAGGGTCGAAAAAAAGTCAGACACGACTTAGAGACTAAACACCACCACCTTCTGAAGCTGTGACTGGGCTCCCTGTTGAATGGGTGAGGCTCAGGAGCAGGGCTGTGTCACACGCGCAGTTCTGTTTCACTGGTCACGTATGGATGCTCATGTGCCCCGCTGTGGGGTTGCCAGCCCCGGGGAGCGCTGTCCCGGCTGGGCTGCGCGGGTCCCAGCTGCGGGTGTGTATCCCCGGCTGCGCGCGTGTCCCCGGCTGCGCGCGCGTGTCCCGGCTGGGCTGCGCGCACGTGTCCCGGCTGGGCTGCACGTGTCCCGGCTGGGCCGCACGCACGTGTCCCGGCTGGGCCGCGCGCGCGTGTCCCGGCTGGGCTGCGCGCACGTGTCCCAGCTGCACGCGCGTGTCCCGGCTGGGCCGCGCGCTTCCCGGCTGGAGTCCCGTACTCACTGGCCCTCCCTGTGCCTCTCCGTAGGCAGGCCGGACTCCGCTGGAGACTGCCCGCTACCACAATAATCCGGAAGTGGCTCTCCTCCTCACTAAAGCACCCCAGGTAGGATCTGCTGCATTTTCCCTTGCATTGATTATGCGGGGGCTTCAGAGTTGTTGGGATTCCTTGGGTCGCGATCTCCTGAAACCGGATCAAACCACATTATGTCAGGGATTGATGGGTTTCCTGAGCAGGTAATGGGAAATGCAGGAATCTGCGTGAGCCTCGGGAAACTGGAAGCAGAGACCTCAGGCCCAGCAGGCTGTTCTCATACACGGGCATCGTTTCCTCTCTGTGGCTGGATCATGGTCACAACCAGTTTCCTGGATCGTAATTTCCAAGCCAGGGAAAAGTACCAACTTAAAACGTTGTAGGAGAGACTTCCCTGGCGTTCCAGTGGTGAAGACTCTGTGCCTCCAATGCAGGGCACGTGGGTTTGATCCTTGGTAGGGGAACGAAGGCCCCATAGGGTGTGCAGCGCAGCCAAAAAATGAAAACAATAAAACATCATCGGAGAAGATTGTGATTGGGAGCTTGGGGCAGATGCCCAGAACAAGTGGGACAGAGGTGCGTTAGGGAGATGTTTGACCACGTGGTTACAGGAGGTATTTCCCAGAGAAAGGTGGGAATGGGCATCTGTCCGGGCAGCCATGTGTGTCCAGTAGAGGCAGTTGAGTACAGTACAGTTGTACTCCTTTTAATTAAATATTGCATGATGGTATATTGGCCATCATTCAATTTTAATAGATGGCTGATATTTGAGGTTGAAATGATCTAAGTCAGAAATTTAATCATGATAATCTATAAGCTATTTATGATTTCAGCACCCTGAAATAGCTTTGTTTATAGTACCTTCCACAGATACATAATGTTTATATAGCTGTACCTACTATGTATATCCCCCTTTATCCTATCTGTGATAGGAAACTGTTCTGCAGTCTTCACAATTATTTATCATAATGGAAGCATAATATTCTTTTCTGGTTGCTGACCAGTATTAAACCATTTCCTTGATGGTTTAATAACATTTTGGTTATTTCCCAATTGGAGCTACTCTGTTCCTTGATGGCAAACAGTGGTTGGTTTTCCACCTTATTCTGGCTAATGCTGCAAGAAGGCACCGTCTCGGGGAGCCAAAGGGACAGCCTGGACCCCGGGTGCTGCCCAGGCCCAGGCATCCTCGGGTTCTGGGTGGCCTTGATTCCGTCTTGTGTTAAAAACATGCCTGGTGTAACTAGCAGTTTCTGGAAATAGTTAAGATTTTATCTCTTGCGGAATCGATCACCCTCTTGTCCATGGAGTAAGTCCTTTTCAGTGGGCTCTGGAGATCCACAGATTCTCAGCAGAATCACCTCCAGAGTCTTGATAGAAAAATGCTAGCCTCTCCTGGGTCAAAAAGGACAGGGTGTTGTATAAGTGTCAGAACCCATCGACGTTACCTGGCGTTTCAGAGTCTGGCAGTTTGATGGACAGCCAGCCCTGTGCTCAGCCATATGAAGACCGCCAAGTCTTGCGGGGTGGAGGATTCCCCTGGCACACAAGGACCGAGGCGCCTTTAACCTGCCTGTCATTTATCTTCTAGAGCCCAGGGATAAAGCTCACTTGTGAACTGTTTTCCTGTGTGGGTTCTCCTTTAGCCTTTACCATTTAAAAAAATGGCTTGGGACTCCCAGTGGCTAAGACCCCGTGCTCTCATTCCAGGGGGCCTGGGTTTGGTCCCTGGTCAGGAAAATAGATCCCACATGTCACAACTAAGACCCAGCAGCCAAATAAATAAATATTTTTTTTAAAAAGGCTTGAGCAAGATTTTCCACACCTATCAGGGAAGTCTCCACACCCATACTGAATAGCAAATAAATAGAATATTTTTAAAAGTTTTTCTTTTCTTTTTTTTTTTTTACATAATTGTATGTACTAACCCTTATTTTTCAATGCAAAGTAAAAGCTTTGGAATATGCACAAAATTGCATGCACACTGTTCTGTTGATCTGTAGTTACAGAAATGGCCTCGGTGTTTGTCTTACCTGAAATGAGAAATCCCCTTGTCCTGGCGCCTTAGTTGATCATGGGTTTTGATGGTTCACAGCAGTACTATGAGGGTGTTTCCTTCCAAGACCTTAGGATTAATATTCCCTGGTTTCTGTGAAGTGGAGAAGACTGGTGATCCGGGTGGGTGGCACAGTTCTCTGAGAAAGGCTGTGAGCCATGCAGAGTTGTCACTGGCCAATAATGTGGTCAGTGGAGGGAATTTTTCTGATTATTTAGTGTTTTTAGTTATTATTTAATTAATTATTTAATTAATAATTTAATTATTTTCAGTTTTTAGTGAACTGAATGTTACTTCTCATTTTTGGTGGATGTGGTTCACAGATGCTTCGGAAAGTGACTTTTAGGCTGATTCTGGAGCTGTGTGCTGTTAAGTGTCCGTAAAGCAGATGAGCAGCGGGCACTAGTTGCTTCTTTTCATCTGACTCGACTTCCTACTGAGTCTACATTTGGCTTAGGACTCTGGTTCTCAGGCCTTTTCTATCTAAAGACCCTTTAACTTCTCTTCAATGTTATGGAGGCACATAATGAACTTTATGTATGTGAGTTTATATCTATCAGTAGTGCCAATTGAAAATAAAGTTGAGAAATATTAAATACTTTAATCGTTTGAAAGTAAATCCATTTTGTAATAACATAAATAGCATCATTTTGCAAAAGAATACTTTTCAAAACAAAAATTGAGGAGAGTAGAATTGTTGAACATTTTTCTCACATCTTAATTGTCTTACTTAGATCAGAATTCTGCCATCTTTTATTTCTGCATGCAATCTATTGTAATATCACTTACGTAGCTTCTGGCAAACACCACAGTACACTCATGAGAGAATGAGTGTGAAAATGCCAATGTTGTAATACTATGAAAATAATCTTAACCTCATGGACACAGGGGTCCCTGGACACTTTTAGACCTGCTGGCTTTCAGGAGATGAGAATATAATTTAAAAATTCTTTTTAGCTGCAGGCATATATTTTCCATTTAGGTGGTACCCACTGCCTGTTGATGGTGCTGTTTGGTTTTTTTTTTTCTGTTTTGTCCTATAATGTATCATTTGAATTTAATAAACACAAGAAGAAAGTCTGACCTTGAGATGAAAATCACTAGGATGAATTTCAGAGAACACTTGTCTATCTATGAGACAATAAAATAGTGTTTTATTGCAGAAAGAGTGTGACCTTGAAAGTGCTTCCGACTTCTTGACCTCCTTTGGTTTTTTAAAGGGAGTGAAGCCTGGAACTAGGAGTAGGGAGTCTGGAGGAGAAGGGTGTGGGGCTGGGCCAGAGACTGGAGGTTCCCACCAGCTCAAAGATCTGTGTTCTGTGTTCGCTTAGAAGCCTTTCTGCCAACTCAGCGATTCTAAGGCCCCCAGGCAGGTGGGAGACCCCTGACCGGACCAATGGGCCAGGTGTGCCTGCTGCCTGCTTTGTCTTGGTTAATACCAGAAGCTCCCTGCTCTCATGTTTGAGAAGCCAGAGCGCAGAGGGGTCAGATCACTTGCCTGAAGATCTCCAGCTTGCTGCTGGGCTTCAGTCTGCAGGGCCCCGCATGTCCTTGCCTGTGTCCCTTCCATATCTCTGCACTCGAAGGGGCCGACCAGAGCCTTCTTCTGGGGGGAGAGACTCCAGCCCCGTGGCTGGTACTGTGGCTCACAGGTGCATCTCAGTTATATTTGAACGAAAGTTCTATCTGAATACGACTTGGATACAATTCGGCCAAGAAGGAAGTCTGGTGGGCTAGATCAGGCCCTGTATCCAAAGACAGACTGTGCCTGGCATAGGGCTGCCGTGCCGCACAACCCCAGGGGACTCCGTTCCTGCCCTGGACTCGGATCGGCGCTCCCTGGAGTTGAGCAGTGCACAACCTGCTCACACCTACATGGCGGGCCTGGCCCAGACTGCGTGCCTGTTAGTGCCACTGCGGACCGCCAGCTCCTGAAGCTCAGGAATGATGTCCTTGCATCTCTGGGACCCTGAGTGCCCAGCACAGGCTGCACGGGACATAGCAGGTGGTCTCCCCGGCTCGGCTGGAGGCTCTCGGCAGGTCTGCGCACACCAGTGGTTTGTAACGATGCCTCTTGCCTCCTTCAGGTCTTGCGCTTCAGTCGTGGGCGAAGCCTGAGGAAAAAGAGAGAGAGGCTGAAGGAAGAGAGGAGAGCTCAGTCTGTGCCGAGAGACGAGGCGGCCCAAGGCAAGGTGCGGGCGGCCCTCCCGCCCCCGCCCGCGGGTGGGAAGCGCTCCCTGCCTCCGCTGGGCCCGCCTCGGCCTCTCCTTCCTGCTGGGTCCTTCAGAGCCTGTCTTTCCTTCCGGCCTCTTGTCTTCCACTCTCCCCAGATTTCAGGCTGCGGGCTCGCATGCCACAGGTCTTTTCCAGCACCCTGTATTTGCGAGCCCTGAGCATCCGTGGCCCCGGCACTTCCACGGGGACAGCACGGCCTCCGACAGCACAGCCTCCATCATGTAGAGCAGTGAAATTTGCAAAATGTGGATCCACCTGTCACCTGGAACCTTGTTAGAAATGCACATTTGGGGGCCTCACCCCAGACCCACTGTTTCAGAAACTCTGGGGTGGGGCCCAGCCATCTGTGGCTGAACAGGCTCTCCAGGTGATTTGAATCTGGACTAAACTTGGAGGACCACTGGCATAGCTTGCTGCCTCTGTTTCCTCTTAGGGAATAAACCCAGGCAGTGCTAGCCCACACGGCTACTCGTGCAAATTAGAAGGAGCTGCCTCCCGGACATCAGCCCAGCACAGGGCACTTAGGGTGAGAAGAGCCGGAGCTGGAGTTCAGCCCCCTCTGCCTCACCCATGCCCTCGGCTTCGTGCCTTTCTGCAGTGAACAGCTTGCACAGCTGTATGTGGCAGCTCTGGAATGAACCATGCCTTTCAGCTCCCCCAGGGGGAAGAAGACTAGGATTTAGAGACAATTTTGGGGACATAAAATTTTGTACCAAGTACTTGTTCTTCTGTCCATTTGAGAATCTTATCAATTTCCAGGGTTAAGGCATTGTAACTTTCCTTACGTTCCTGTATGTGAATTCTACATGTTAACTTGTAAACGTTCTCAAAAGGACTAGAAATGGTGGGTTTTTCCCCCCCTTCATTTCAGAGGGTTTTCATTCTCCTCTATGAATTGTGAGGGTCCAAGTTCAAAGAATGAGTGGGGTTTTCTTTTTGTTGAAATGTAAAAGATAAAAAAAAACCCTCTAATGCTGAAGCTTTTCATGTGTGCTAGCTTCCAGAAGTTCTAAAACACAGAATGAGACCCAAGGCGATATCTAGTTTGGCACCTATTAAATAAAAAGACAAATATTCAACTCTCCAGGAAAAGCTCAGATGTTCAGTTAGAATCACAAGCAGTGTGCCCTGTGTCTGAAATTTGTTGTTTTTTAACAATTCCCAGGGGTCCTTTAAGTGGATGGAGTCTGGGAAATGTTATGCCATGATGGAATAAGGCTGAGGGGTCCAGTGGAGGAGGTGTCTGGGTTTCTTCCCCCCCTCTGTAGGGAAGTGTCTCGGCAGGAGACACCCATAGCAGTGAACAGGCTGCACCCAGGAAAGAAGAGGCCAGAGAAGATGTCCTGTCCGCCTCCCCGGAGCCCAGAGCAAAGGACAGCAGACAGAGAAAGTCAAGACCCAAGGTCAGGAGGCACGTGAGAGCCGCCGAGAGGGCTGGGGGTGGGCTGGCGGAGGGCCCCAGGGTAGCGTCATGGCCAGCAGTAAAAAAGCCACTTCACTTGGCTGGCTTGCTGCTTCGGAGCCAGAGCGCAGAAATTGGCCCTGGCCAGCTGCAGACCCAAGGTTAGCGTGGGACAGCTCCCTTGGCACGCGGGCCCTAGAGTAGAACGCGCCAGAGAGCGTGGGGGGCCGGGGGGCGCCGCTGGCTGGGCGTCAGGCTCGCAGGTGTCGAGCTGACAGCAGCGGTCTCCTCTCCCACAGGTGTCAGCGTTTTCTGACCCCACCCCTCCAGCAGACCAGCAGCCCGGCCAGCAGAAGAACGTGCACGCCCACAGTCACCCTAAAAAGAGGCCCAGGCATCGCTGCTCGTCCCCGCCCCCGCCGCATGAGTTCAGAGCGTACCAGCTCTACACGCTGTACCGGGGCAAGGACGGCAAAGTGATGCAGGTACCTGCTGGGCCCTGTCAGGACAGGCCCGAGGGCTGCGAGCAAGCAGTCTGACCCTGCCGCTGGAGGCTGATCTCCGCTGTAGGCAGTGGGTACAGGAGGCAGGAGCTTGGCTGACAGGCCAGCTGGCCCTCTCCACCTGAACAGCATGCCACCCTCCTGCTGCTCAGGCCTGCTGAGCCAAGGGGTGGTCCTAGGCTTTCTGCACCAGCCTTGTTTAGTCGCTAACTCACGTCCGACTCTGTGACCTGATGGACGGCAGCACACCGGGCCTCCCTGCCCCTGACTGTCTCTGGGAGCTTGCCCAAATTCATGCCCACTGAATCGGTGATGCCATCCAACCATCTCATCCTCTGTTATACTCTTCTTTGCCTTCAATCTTTCCCAGCATCAGGATCTTTTCCAGTGCATCGACTCTTCGCATCAGGTGGCCAAAGTATTGGAGCTTCAGCTTCAGCATCAATCCTTCCAATGAGTGTTCAGGGTTCATTTGCTTTAGGATTGACTGGTTTGATCTCCTTGCAGTTCAAGGGACTCTCAAGAGTTTTCTCCAGCACCATCCTTAGGAGAGCAGATAATTTTGAGACCAGGGAAAGGATAAAAGCAGCTTGAAGGAATTCCTTGGCAGCCCAGTGGGTGGGACTTGTTGCTTTCACTGCCAGGGGCCTGGTTTGATCCCTTATCTGGGAACTAAGATCTTGCAAGCTGTGTGGAGTGCACACACACACAAAAAGGCATCTGAGGACGGGGACTGTCCGTTCCCCTCTCTGAATCCTCTTAGCGTTTGCCAGCCCTGTAGGCTTGGCTTGTGCGACAGCCGAGAGCTTCCACAGGGGTGAGTGTCCGCCATCAGCTGTGTGCCCGGGTGCCCTGACCAGCACGGGACGGGCACCAAGGAGTGAACGAGCTGAACTGAGTCCTTTCTGGCTTTCCTCTTAGGCGCCAGTAAATGGCTGTCGGTGTGAACCCCTGATCAACAAGCTGGAGAATCAGCTGGAAGCAACTGTGGAGGAGATCAAAGCAGAGCTGGTGTCGGTTCAGGATAAGATGAACGTGAAGCTGGGGCACATGGAGAGTAAGACCCAGCACCAAGTGAGTGGCCGCCCTTCTCCTGACACCGTGTTCTGGCAGAGAGTGACATCAGGGACCTCAGCACGCCTTTCTGTCCTGCAGACTCTACCCTGAGCATGTCGGGCAGGCTGTCAGAGGAGAGGCCTGTGATTTCTTTAAAGCCATTGTGATTTCTTTCTTTAAAAAAGAAAAAAGTTCTATTGGAGTATAGTTGCTTTACAGTATTGCGTCGGTTTCTGCGTACAGCACAGTGACTCCGCCTTACATACACATGTGTCCCCTCTTTTTTGGATTTCCCTGCCATTTGGATCCCCACAGCATTGAGTTAGAGTCCCCCGCGCTACACTCACTAGCTCTCTGTATTATACTAGCAGTGTAGGTAGGTAGGTTTAGTTGCTCAGTTGTGTCTGATTCTTGGACCCCATGCATTGTAGCCCACCAGGCTCTTCTGTCCACGGGACTCTCCAGGCAAGAATACTGGAGTGGGTTGCCATTTCCTCCTCCATACATAGGAGTGTATATGCTTGTAAATTCCAATCTCAATTCATCCTACCCCCTCTTCCTCCCTTGGAATCCATATGTTTGTTCTCTGTTTGTGTGTCTATCCCTGCCCTGCAAATAGGTTCCTCTGTACTGTTTTTCTAGATTCCATATATATGCATTAAAGTAGAGAATATTTTTCTTTTTCTGACTCATTTTCCATGACAGTCTCTAGGTCCATCCACATCTCTGTAAATGGCACAATTTCATTCTTTTTGATGGTTGAGTAATATTCCATTGTATGTATGTGCCACACCTTCTTTTTCCGTTCCTCTGCCGATGGACATTTAGGTTGCTTCCATGTCCTGGCTGTCGTAAAGTGATGCACTGAACATTGTGGTGCATGTATCTTTTGGAATTATGATTTTCTTCAGGTATATGCCCAGGAGTGGGATTGCTGGGTCATATGGTAGATCTCCTGGCAATTTTTCAAGACTGCTGGGTGAAATATCAGTAACCTCAGATATGCAGATGACACCACCCTTATAGCAGAAAGCAAAGAACTAAAGAGCCTCTTGATGAAAGTGAAAGAGGAGAGTGAAAAAGTTGGCTTAAAGCTCAACATTCAGAAAACAAAGATCATGGCATCTGGTCCCATCACTTCATGGGAAATAGATGAGGAAACAGTGGAAACAGTGACAGTGATTTGGGCTCCAAAATCACTGCAGATGGTGACGGGGGCCATGAAATTAAAAGTGTTTGCTCCTTGGAAGGAAAGCTATGGCCAACCTAGACAGCATATTAAAAAGCAGAGACATTACTTTGCCAACAAAGGTCCGTCTAGTCAAGGCTATGGTTTTTCCAGTGGTCATGTATGGATGTGAGAGTTGGACTATAAAGAAAGCTGAGCGCCAAAGAATTGATGCTTTTGAACTGTGGTGTTGGAGAAGACCCTTGAGAGTCCCCTGGATTCAAAGAGATCCAACCAGTCCATCCTGAAGGAGATCAGTCCTGGGTGTTCATGGGAAGGACTGATGTTGAAGCTGAAACTCCCAATACTTTGTCCACCTCATGCAAAGAACTGACTCACTGGAAAAGACCCTGATGCTGGGAGGGATTGGGGGCAGGAGGAGAAGGGGACGACAGAGGATGAGATGGTTGGATGGCATCACCAACTTAATGGACATGAGTTTGAGTAAACTCCGGGAGTTGGCAATGGACAGGGAAGCCTGGCGTGCTGCAATCCATGGGGTTGCAAAGAGTCGGACGTGACTGAGCGACTGACCTGAACTGGTGATAGGTCTAGTTTTAGTTTTGTAAAGAACGTCTATGCTATTCTCTGTAGTGGATACTTCACATTCCCATCAGCAGTGTAGGAGGGCTCCCTTTTCTCCACACCCTCTCCATTGTTTATTGTTTGTAGATTTTTGGTGCTGGCCATTCTGACGGGTGTGAAGTGATACCTCACTGTAGTTTTGATCTTCATTTCTCTAATATTTAGTTGTGTTGACCATCTTTTCACGTGCCTCCTGGCCACCTGCATGTCTTCTTTGCAGAAACGTCTATTTAGGTCTTCTGCCCTTTGTGATCACTTTATGTGATTTCTTGAAAGCCATTGACTTAAAAATTTTTAAGATATGTTTTAATTGCTTCTGATTATAAAATAATATATACCATTATGGAGCATTTTTAAAACATATGAAAACTAGGAAAGGAAAATAAATCGCCTGTGAACCTACTATGATCAAAAAGCACTGTTCATATTTGGGTTTATTTCCTGCAGTCCTTTTATGTCTGTGTGCCTTACTCCCCTTTCCCCTTGTACACTAAAGTAATACAATCACGTGTAGCTTTTCTATTTTTCCAACTTTATTTTGAAAGCGGTCACACACGCAGAAAGGTTGCAAGCACAGCTTCCTGAACGTCTGTGCAGCCTCCGCCGCGGCTCAGCCAGTAGTCACTGTGTTCCCACGTTTGCACGGTGTCTCTCGCACACACTTCTGGGTCTTCTGCTCAACCGTTTGCTGACCCTAACCTTTAAGTACTCCAGAGCACATCGACTAAGAATGGGGATCTCGTCCTTCCTTACACAATGCCTTCGCATCTGAGAAGAGTAACTCTAATTGTGTGATGTGCAGTCCACATTCAGATTTCCTCAGTTCTCCTAAATTAGGTGTGTTTTGTAGCTGGTTTTTGTTTTCAATCCCAACCTAGGGTCCAGTGAATACTTTGTGCTTGTATACTATATGTGAGGTCTCTTTTCATCTAAAACAGCCCCTGGTTTCTTCTTGTGGCTCTTGTTTTTTCCCATAACAACTTTTTAACAGAGTCCAAGCCATTTGTTTAATAGAATGTTTTATAGTCTGGATTTGTCTGACAATTTCTTTATGGTATTTTTAACTTGTTCCTCTATCCCTCTGTCTGTAAAGTGAAAGTTAGGTCTAGAGCAGTAATCCTCGAAGGCTTGTCCCCACACCAGCAGCATCAGCATCATCTGGGGACTTGAGGGGGAAAATATGCAAATTCTTGACCTCCTCCCAAATCTCCTGAATTTAACTGTAAATAAAACTCCAGGGGCAGAGTCTTAGTGACCTGTATTTTAACAGAATCTCCAGGTGATGCTGGTAAAAACAAGTTTGAGAATCATTACTCTAGATGCTTATTTAGGTTCAGGTTAAATATTTTTGGTAAGAATATTTCATAGTTAATTGTGTAAGCTTCAAATTACATCACATCAGAAGAGACACGTCAGGATGTCTTATTATTACTGACGCTAAGTTCGATTGCTTGGCTAAGCTGGTAACCACTGTCTCTCTCCACTGTAAAGGTATGTTTTCCCTTTGTAATTAACAGATATGTGATGGATATAGGTTTTTAAATATGAAAAAACTTTTAAAAGCTTACAAAGTAACACATGTTATTTGGGGAAAACACCTCACATGCAGAACTATTATTGCAATAACCCTGCCCAGAAACCCTCCCATTACTATGTTTTTTTCCTGTAGCTTTTTTTCTTTTATAGATATAACCTTACTAATTTTCACTTTTAAACAAAAAACGGAACTATACTGTGCTTTTTTCTTCTTTGCAGTTTACTTTTTAAGTTAGTAAGAAGAGCTAGTGTGTGCTTTTTAATGGTGGTGCACAGTTTCTATGTGGGGAAATAGAATTTTGCTTCCTGCTTTTTTCCCGTCACTTTATTTTTTAATACAGTTTTGTTTAGGTTTGACTGTGCTGGGCCTTCGGCTGCCGCGGGTTTTCTCTGGTTGCAGGGCTTGGGCTCCCAGTCATGCCGCCCCTTGTCGTGGCCGCGGGCTCAGTGGTTACAGCTTGCAGGCCTAGCTGCCCCACAGCACGTGCGGTCCTCCTGGACCAGGGACCATACCTGTGTCTCTGGCATTGGCAGGAGGCTGAGCCAGGAGGGAAGCCAGTCTGCTTAATTTTGTTTCTTGAGCACTTCCCCACGTCCTTGGCTTCATAGTATTCCAGCACATCAATACCACATAATTTATTTAACCATACCTTTTGTTAGACACTACAGCTGCTTATAATTTTTCACTCTACTCAATAAATGCTGTGAACATTTATGTACAGAAACTTGATTGCTTCTGAGGTTATATGCTTAGAATTAGGATAATGGGACCCAAAGTTAAGAATATGTTTAAGGCTCTTGATAAGTGTTGGCAAGCTACTTAATTGAAAGGTTGTACCAATTTATATCCTACAAGCAGGATCTGAGTTTCTGTTTCAAAGCTTTGCTATCATTGAATGTTTTTTTTTTTTTTTAAGTTCTTTCCAAATTGACTAAGGACATTTGACTTTAATTTGTATGTCTGTCCCTGTCTATTGGTGAAATTATTTTTAAGGTTTGTGGATTATTTGCATTTCATAAAAAGCCCATTTGAAAACTATCTGGGCCATAATAGATTAAACTGTTTTGTAAATAAAACCTGACTTTAGCTAGCCCAAGCACAGAGGGGAATGCATTAGGTGAATGTTGAGATGTCTCACAGACCTCTATTTGGTTCAAAGGAGGTGACAGACTAGGGTGTAGAACCTGAGTCCTCATTCTGGGTCTCAGGGGACTGACTCTAGTGCAGCCTGAGTCAGGAGCATGTGCCTGGACCATCAGCTATGCCCCAGGAACACAGCTGTGTGCCAGCCTGGGCACTGTCCGGTCTAGGCAGGGGTGGGAGGTGGGAGAGCAGGCTGGCCCTAGGAAACAGGAGGAGAGCGGGTCCCAGGAGGCTGTGCGGGTGAGGAGCCCAAGCAGAGGAGCTCACCACATCTCCGGAGCCGCTGCTGCTCTTTATTGACGAACATCTGAGCGTGGAGCGTCAGCATGTCCCCGGCAGGAGAGGCGCCGCTGCCTGGCCCTCCATGCCGGCTCCCACTCACAGCGGCTCCTTTCTCTTCGGCGGAGCTTGTCGTGCACTGGGCGTTTGTCCTGCTGGGTGTCTGTCAGAGCCCCGCAGCTTAGGCGCTGGAGGAGCGGAGAAGGGCACGGGACTGCAGGGGGCCGGCCACTCGCTCCTCGAGAGAAGTCTGGGGTCCCCGAGAAGGAGAAAGGCGCCCGGGGTTCTCGAGGAGGAGGTAGGGGTCTGGAATTCTCGAGGAGGAGGAAAGGACAAACATCTTCTTCCCCTCTACATGCCTTAGTCTTAGTCACATAAAACTTTTTTTTCTTTAAGCCTGAAACTGATGATTACACAACTCAGTTTAAACTCTGTACCAGGGATTATATAACAACAGTGTATCCTGCTTGAGGACAGTTTCTCCTTCCTGAAAACCTTCTGACTGATCCTGATATTTTAGAATGTGTATTACAGGAGTGGGTCTGGTAGGATCTTTTCTGTTGTTAAGTTCTAATCCTGTTAGCCTAAAATGTAACTTGTGGGAGTGGGTCTGGTAAAGTTTTCACAAACTTGAAAGTTCTTTTGCTTTATTGTAAACAGCTCCCTTGCTCACACTGGCGAGGGGGGCACTCTGTCCCCTCCTGGTGTCTGCGTCAGAGGCTTTCTCTTTCTCTTTTCATACCTCAGTAAGACTCTGCTGCTACGCAAAAGCTCTTGAGCAGTCAAGCCTGGTCCCTGGTCCCGAAGCTAAATCTTCTTCAGAAATCACGAATCTGACATTGTTCACCATAAGCTATCACTCCCTGACGTGATCCCTTTGAGCTCCGTCCACCCCCCTTCTTCACAGGTGCTGTGAGGACTTCAGTGAAGCGTCTTTCACTGGGAATGCTGGAGGAAAGCGCTGACTATTCAGCGGCTTTCCTTTCTTCTCAGGCAGCCACTCACCTTTAAAAAGGGGAAGAGGGTTAAAAAACATTTTTAAAAGGGGAGTCGGGGGACTTCCCTGCTGGCCCAGTGGTTAAGACTCTGAGCTCCTGATGCAGGGGGCCCAGGTTCGATCCCTGGTCAGGGAACTAGATCCCACATGCTGCGACTAAGACCTGGTGCAGCCAAATAAATGAGCAAATATTAAAAAAAAAAAAAACGGGGTGAGTGGGATGGGAAGGGACGCGGATAAACCTTTGGCTGATCCACGCTGGTGTCTGGTAGAGACCAACACAATATCAAGTATTGTGAGACCAAAACAAAGCAAGTATCCTTCAATTAAAAATAAGTAAATTAAAAAAAAAATTTTTTTTAAAGAGGAATTGGGATAGCTCCATACTCCTTGAAATAGTTTTTCCTAAAAAGAAAAAATAGTTTTTCCTTGTAACAATAGTCTTGGAAATAATTTTCAAAGGCCTATACAAATTTTCTTTTACTGACAAAGAATATATTGGCTCAAATTGTATATTTACTGTGTATTTATAGTCTCTGGACCCACTCAGGATTCTAAATGAGAGAAAGAAATCAGCACTGGCTTACACAGAAACATACCCAGGAATTCTGAAAGCGTAAAGAGGCCCTGTGGGCCACACGAAAGAATAGGGCGAGGGGTGGATGAGCTGGCCGCCTGTCTGGCCCCTGCTCGTCTCGGGAGTGGAGGCATCAGGGCCCACCCTCAGGTCATCGCCGTCACCACGTCCCCTTGCCCCCTGAATTAGATGCGGGTTCTGGACAAGCTGATGGTGGAGCGCCTCTCCGCGGAGAGGACGGAGTGCCTGAGCCGCCTGCAGCAGCACTGGGACTCGGAGAAGCGCGAGGGGGAGAGACGGCAGGTGAGAGGCGGCCTCCGCGTCTGTGCACACTCCGCCGCGGCCGAGAGCGCGCGGGTCTTGGAAGGCGCTCGCATCCCAGAGCGGGTCAGTTTTACAGCCTGAAGGTAGGAGAGAGCCTGGAGCCCGGCTCCTGTTCGTGGCTGCCCGTGCAGGTAGGAGGAGGGCCGGGCAGTCTGTAGAAGGTGCTGGGAGGAGGTGGGCTCCGCCAGGGTCGCTGCTGTGCGCTGCGCCTCTACCCTGAGCGCGCGGGCCACCCGGAGGGCAGACGCAAAACGAGCTCCCTGAGCGTGAGCCCGCGCCCCTGCGCAGCCAGACGCGCTGCAGGTGCTGTGGGTGCTGGCTGCTCGCTCACGTCTGACTCTGCAGCGAGCCCGCCAGGCTCCTCTGCCCA
Organism: Capreolus pygargus; assembly: GCA_012922965.1. Classification (NCBI taxonomy): domain Eukaryota; kingdom Metazoa; phylum Chordata; class Mammalia; order Artiodactyla; family Cervidae; genus Capreolus; species Capreolus pygargus. The sequence goes on from SNSB01003831.1 coordinate 700,160, forward strand.
CCGGATTCTCCAGGCACGAATCCTGGGGCGGGTTGCCTTCTCCTCCTCCAGGGCATCTTCCCGACCCGAGGATGGAGCCTGAGTCTCTTGTGTCTCCTTCGTGGGCAGGCAGATTCTTTACCACTGCACCACCTGGGTATTTGCTTTTAAGGTGCCTCTAAGTCACTTAATGAAGATAATAGGTAGCTATCGGCTTGGGTACTAGGTGAATCCCAGGCTTTGGGGGGGGGGGGCCTGTGGAAGGGAGGCAGCCCACAGCTTTGGGCCTTGTCCACATAACAGCCTATCATAATTGAAAAGCCCATTCTTGAGGCTTTAGTTCATAAGCCGTATATCACAGTCCCCTGACGATTTGTGTACTAACTGTGGGGTTTTTTTTAGATGTCCTTGGTGGATGAATTAAAAACCTGGTGCATGTTAAAGATTCAGAATCTGGAGCTGAAGCTTTCTGGAGATTCTAGGGCCTCCAGGACTAAGTCCACGCCGTCCACTTGCGAGTCCTCCACAGGTAACCAGCGTGCAGAGAGAGCCCCTCCACCCACAGGTGACGAAACTCCCAGGTCGAGTTCTCTTCTTACATCTGAAGACAGCCTGTGTGATAGGGCTGCATGAAACACCAGCCTGTAGCATGATCTCTGTAGGGGCCAGGGCCACGCTGTTGCTGTTTAATAATAAAGTACTCTTATTTAAGTGCTCAAAAATTTGTTGAATGAAGGAATAGAAGAATCGCTGATCAGTGATAGCAGTGCAGTACTGATAGTGTGAAAGTGGGCACCAAAGATTAGGGTGAGGAGGGGACATGTCTGCTTGGCAGGGCGCTCACCCGGCACCTCTCTGCCTGCCTCGTCCTTGATCAGCCCTCCACCCTTGGCCACTGCACGGGTGCTCAGTCGCTTTGGTCATGTTCGACTCTTTTCAACCCTGTGAACTGTAGCCCGCCAGGCTTCTCTGTCCAGGGGATTCTCCAGGCAAGAATACTGGAGTGGATTGCTGTGCCCTCCTCCAGGGGATCTTCCCGACCCATATTGAACCCACATCTCTTTACATCTGTACAGCCTTGCTAAACCACAGATCATATATCGAAGTTGCCCCAGGTACTGGATAAGAGATGCTTTTAGCAGAGCACCGTTATGTTAGCTCAATGGTTATACTTAACGATGATCATTTGAGGACATGCACAGCCTTAGTAATTAGACATTCATGGGGGATTTTGATGTGTGTTGTGTATTTCATATTATCATGGACCATTTCTGTACCTTTGTGCCTTAATGGTGGGGAAAATCCTGGGCAAGTTTTTCATGCTGGGACTAGTTATGGAACTTGTCATAGAGCTCTGGATAGGGGCATTAGGACCACCTCTCCAAACTGGGTCAAGAAACTTGTAAGTGGGGCTCTGGTGTGGAAAAGGCCCAGAAATTAGAATGGGGGTGCTTACTCATCAGTAAGTGCCCAGCTCAGCTCTAGGACATACAGTGAGATGTAGCATCCTTAACTCTCAGGAAGTGGTACCCAGAGCCGTCTCATGTAGATTGTTGTTGTTTAGTCACGTAGTCATGTCCGACTCTCTGTGACCCCATGGACTGTAGCCCACCAGGCTCCTCTGTCCACGGGATTTCCCAGACGAGAATGCTGGACTGGGTTGCCTCTTCCTTCTTCAGGGGGATCTTCCTGACCCAAGATCGAACTGGTATCTCCTGCATTGGCAGGCATATTCTTTACCACTCAGCCACTTGGGCAGTCGTGTAGATTGAGACAGGCTAAAGGAAAGGCCAGCAACATTTTGGCTTAGGTGCCATGAGTGGGTCTCACACAGTACTCCTGAAAGCCCCGACAAGCCAACATCATAATCCAGGGAGAAGCGGGAGGGAAGGACGGGAGAAGCTGCGCAGGCGGGTGGTGATGGAGAGGCTGGCGGTTACGGGGTTCCCAAGACTCTCAAATGCCGGCCCAGGTGCCTGTATGAACACAGCTTCACTCTGACCTTTGTTTTCCTTCCAAAACCAGGTGTGGATCAGTCAGTGGTGACTGCAGGCCCAGTAGCCGCCTCGGACAGTTCCCCCCCAGTGGTCAGGCCCAAGGACAAGGCCCTCAGCTCCACCGCCACCCACAGACTCCAGCAGCAGGACCTGTCTTCCTCGGACTGTACGGGCTCCCGACTGAGGAACGTCAAGGTCCAGACAGCCTCGCTCTCCTTGAAAGAGGCAGCCAGAGGCGATCCACAGGCTGGGCCTTGTGTTGACAGAGGCACCCAGACCAAGAAGTCTGGGAAAAGCGGGCAAACGAGGCACCGAGGCCAGCAGCCAGCAGTTAGCACTGTCGGCGGGCAGCCGCCGCCTCCAGCAGCTGGCGGCGAGCAGACTGCCCCCCACGTTCGAGACACCTCCCAAGCGCTGGAGCTCACCCAGTATTTCTTTGAGGCTGTTTCCACCCAGATGGAAAAGTGGTATGAAAGGAAGATTGAAGAAGCACGAAGTCAAGCCAGTCAGAAAGCCCAGCAAGACAAGGCCACGCTGGAGGAACACATTAGAAGTTTAGAGGAGGAACTTGTTAAACTAAGGACTAAGGTACAGAAGGAAAACTAGGGCCCACAGTGAAAGACGGGAGCCTGGTGCAGTGCAGTCCCTGGAGTTGCAAAGAGTCGGACATGACTGAGCGACTGAACAAATTAAAAAACAAATGGCCTGAGAAGGGATCCTTGAGAATTTCCTGTCCTGCAGCTGCAGAAGAGCTATGTCCAAGGTGTTGGTTATTGTGCACATAGCAGAACTTGCCTTTAAAAAAAAATAAAAACACTAGTTTCTAAAATGTGCCAGACACACGTTTCCTACGCCCTGAAGTTATGAAGACTTCAACAATTAGACTGAAACCAGGGGAAGCGTGCTTGGTTTCAGGTTTCATTATAGACTTAAAACCTCAGCCCAAGTTCATCTGAAGTTCAAAAGCTCAAATTAATTAGCCATGCTAAGAAACTGAATGATGTGTAAGCCTAAATCCTAATATTCCTGATATGAAATAATGTAATTGAAAAGCAAGAAAAAATATTCATCCCTGTGAACTCGAATCAAGCGGTCATTCATAGCAACACAGCTGCTGTGCCTGGACAGAGTCTTTCTGAAGAGCTGTAATAGACATGCTGAGGAATGTCAAGATCCAGACAGCCTCCCTCAAGTTCATAGTTCTCAAGATACTGACATTTTAACCAGGGGAAAACTCATCAAACAAATTTTGAGGAGAAGGATTTTCACAATGTCACAAGATCCAGTATATCTTAAAATGTTTTGAAAAGTCAGAATGTATTTAAATAATGAGTTAATTGGCATAATAGCACTGAAAATATTTGTTAATAGTGAACTCAAATGAGAAAGGTTCAGATTATTTGATCATGGTGTTTGTATCTTTCAGCCAAAATATAGAAATACTACGATCAATCATAGTGTTTTTCAAGTGGATTAATGGAAAAAACATTCCCATAACAATTACGTGAAGTTTTTATAATCTAATTCCCAGCCAGATTATCTTAAGAGTACCTTTCTGAATTTGAGCTTATTTGTCTACATTTTATAAAGACAGTATTTCATTTCGAATTGAGTTCTGTCATTGAGGAACCTCAAAAGCTTCCCACTGCTTTGTAGCGACTATGTCAAGGTAAATAATTCAACAAATTGACTTAGATTCTCCAGCATCATGGAGCCCTAGATTTTCACTCTGCTCTGTGGGGTGTACAAAGTTGAAAAGTAACAGTATATTGAAACTTTCAATTATCTTTCAAGCTTCTTGTCCTTTGGACTGTGGCATTATGTTCATCTCAAAATCCCATATATGCATAGAAACTTTGATTCTATTTCTATAAACACAGGAACCAAGTACTGTTGTCTGTAATTTTGAATAAAGTTTTGCTCATTGAGCCAAAGAGAAAAATGTGACTTCTTGACACGGGAACACCCAGAGAAACAAAGTATGCATTAAATCCCTACGTCTTCTGCCCCTCAAGCTAGGTTGTTTTGGGTTTGTTCTTTTAAATACAATCAATGGATCTAGGTGTAGATGTCTGTCATCGTTCTGAAGCCTGGACGAGGAATTAGTGTGCTGTTCTCTCAAGTTTAGCATTAGGTCTGTGAGCTCATCTTGTTTCTCCCTGGTGGGGAGATGACTTCTCCCCAGAGATTCTCGTTCGGTTGCAAACTGTAGGGGCGCTCTGCTCTCTCCATTTCCCTGTTTGTTCCCGGTGCAGCATCATGGGGTTGTAGGGTTACGTGGTACCTCAAGTTTTCTAAATCTGCTCCCAACAAGGTATCACTAAACCTCTTCAGAATCCTCCCTCAGTATACATCAGTGTATTGAGAGCTGCCAGATAGGGAACTCCTGAGACGATCAGGAAGTCGTGTTCCAAGTAGAAGCTATTCTCACCCATTAAGAGATCTGTTACCTCGTGGGGTATCCCTGTTGAGAAACACTGAAAACAGTTCAATGCTTTGGTGGTATTTTGATTGTGTAACTCCTGCCCATCAGAAGCAGGCAGCTTACTGTGAACTGGAAAATTCCATCAGAGTCAGGGGGAGACTAGTGAGACACGTGAAAGGCCAAGTGCACCTAGTATGGCAGATTATGTGGGTCTTGTTTCCCATGGAAGGAAAACCAGCTTCTAACTCAGAGATCACAGCATCTCAAGACAAATCCAGGAGTGCTTTCAGCGACTCTGTTTAGTCTGCTTTTGTTCCTTAGCATTGTAAAAAACTCAGCTAAGGCTCCCATGTGTTTTTTTTCTTTTTTCCCTTGTGCTATTGGCTAAAATGAGCAAATGCCACAATAGTGCTTTTCCTAAGAAGCAGAACTATTAACAACTTATGGCCAGTTGTGTAGGTTGTGTTTCAAACTGAGGCTGGAATTTTCAATAGCTGTGGGGAAGATAATGTAAAATACAGAGAAGATGTACAATATTGCAGTATTTTTTTCAATTGTTAGTGCATTATTGCACTGAGTGTAGTAAATATCTGTGATCAATTGAATATTCTAATTTTACTTTAGACTTTGGGAGCCCCAAATCAAGGAAGGGGTGTTTCATGTTTATACCTTCTTTTTTTCAGTCAAGAGTTGATTCAGTCAAAAGTTGAAGCTTGAGAGGTACGTTATATTCTATTTAATATTTCACCTTGAACTTATCTCTCTTCCAAGCATTAAATATGGTTCTCAACATTATGGAAAATATCCTGTATTTAAAGAATGAAAGTGAGAATACTTTGTTCAGCCTACAGTTTCATTTGTGTGGTTGACCAAATTTTATGGTTCCTGAAGGAGTGCTTTCACCTAATACTTCACCTTGTTTTTAAAAGAATGTAATTTAGACTAGGTACACTTGCTTTTAAAGGAGAGATCAGGTGTACTGCATGAAAACGTAAAAACATTTTTAAGCCTGCTGTAACATGAAAAGATTTTTCAGTGCAAGCTTAAACAAAATGCTTTCTTTAAACTGTTGACCTTTTGGAAAATACTGAACAACGGAGAAGGGGACAAAACCTCATTGTGTGCAGGCTAAGATAATGTATTATTATTATTTTTTTTACTAACAAACTGTTTCTAAAAGCTAAATGTATTTCCTATGATATAAAAGCCAATCAATTAAGACTTAAAGGACAAATCAGTTAAAAAAAAAAAAACCAAATGGACTTTTAGAATATGTCTTACCAATGAGAAGTTTATGAAGAATATTTTTTTAGTCGTCATTTTATTTAAGGAGAAATATTCTTTTTGTCTACCACTTAGCCAAATGTGACTAAATGGGAACACAATGACTTAAATCCATGAGACACACAGAAGCAAGACACTGTTCAGCAAAGCACTTTTTTAAAGAAACAAAATGGACTGGGTCAAAGTGATTTACTCTTCTCAGCAAACAGAAAGAGCAAATTTCATTTAATCCTTAAGGTATTTCTCAAAGTGATTCAAGGAAGCAAACAGCCTGAGGTGATTCCCAGTTTGGCACAGAAGGACAGCTTCCTTTTGATCCTGTTCGGGTCTTACTCTACATAATCCTTATTTTTTTTTTCAATATAGATGTAAGTTCCTTTTGGTTGTTTTACTTGACTTTTCCTTACTTTTCTATAAAAGATAATTGAGTTATTTAAGTTTGGCTCTCCGCCACTCAGCTTCTCCTGGGTGGAGGAGAGGCGTGACTGCAGCAATACAAATTCCAGGAAACAGGACGTCTTGCCTTCCTCGAACACTGGAAAGTCATCCGTCCGGGCAGACACATCTGCAGCAAGGCCTGTGCTGCGCAGTTCAGACTCTGACATCACACTGAAATGGGGGCAGTGACAGAGGAGGGGCGGTCAGAAATATAAACAACAGCTGTGGCCACTTTTCATGTGCTAGAAAGCTTTTGTATTTAAAAACTTCTACTATAAAAAGACTGATTTACTGTAATGGTGGTGGTGGCTTAGTCGCTAAGTCCTGTCTAACTCTTGCAAACCCATGGACTGTAGCCCACCAGCCTCCTCTGTTCATGGGATTTTCCAGGCAAGGATACTGGAGTGGATTGCCATTTCTTTCTCCACGGGATCTTCCCAACCCAGGAAACGAACCCGGGTCTCCTGCACTGCAGGCAGATTCTTTACCGACTGAGCTGAGGGAAGCCCTTATTGTAGTTGATATACATAAATCGAACGTTCAAACCGTAAACTTTGGGACCAGTCAACAATAGCACAGTATTGCTGACTCAGTGGCCAGGTACTTGAGCAAACTCCAGCAAACCGTGGAGGATAGGGGAGCCCGACGTGATGCAGTCCACGGAGCTGAAAAAGGGTCGGACGTGACTTAGTGACTGAACAACAGCTAGTTTACGGGGAACACCCGGCGAGTTAATCTGCCCCATTGAAAATAGCGATAAAGATGATGAACCAAATGTTTCACCAGCAGTTCTCTTTTGGCCAGTTTCTCAGTTCATGACCAAGGTTCGATGTGTGAGAGGAAATTGCTAAATAAATCTTCCTTTAGGCTAAACAACAGACTTGACTTAAAATTCAGAGGAGATAAAACTGTAAGTGAACACATAAAATCAAACTGTTCATTAGAGATGAAGGGAAAAGCTTATCCCTGAGAATGATCTTAGCTTTGGAAAGATGCAAATTCAACTTTTTGTGCGTTTTATCCACTTAAAACCAAGTCAGGTTTTCTTGGGGGAGTCTGTGGTATTTTGATTCTTGCAAATACAAACCACAAATGCTCTCACATTTTCAATGTACACCACTGCTAGGATGAACATCAAAGTCACTGACTGCCACACTTCATAAAGGATGGTTTTTAGCTTCAAGATTTTAGATTAACTAGAGACAGCCTGTATTTCTGTATGTATGTCAATCATGCCACACAGAAAAAAGGATAAATATTTCTAAGTTTGTTCTTTGTTCAGAAACTGTTCACAAATGCTTTTCCTTTTGTTCATCAGATGGCCTAAAGTACATCTAGATAAAAACTGGCTCATGCAAGCATTTAAAATGTCCACATTCCCCTGTGGACGAGTATTCAGGTTATTTTGTCTTGTGGCCTCTGAAGCTGTGGGAGGCGAAGGTGGGCCTTGGGATGCAGGTTACTGATACACCACCACAGGTTTATACAGATTTATCGTCCTGCAGAAGTTTACATCTTTCAGGTGCTGCTCAGACCCTTGGATTAACTTTTTAGATCTGTTCCGTAGATGAACTGCCAATCCCAGCCTCTTCGGTGAGCTTTCACTTTCACTGAATTAACTGTTAAAACATTTGGTTTCTTTCAAGGGTCCTGAAGTCAACTTTATATTCAGTGTATTCTTCAGACTGTTTTCCCCTGTTACCAGGGCAGAATCTAATGCACTGAGGAGCTTCCTTAATGATTTATTTTACTTCCACATGGCTGTTAAGGTAACTGTATTTGTTTTGTCCAGAAACTGCCTCTTCGTTTTGGAAGGTTCATTAAGTTTCTCTTTTCCTCTTTCCAACAAAGTTCTAGATTCCCTGTGGTGATCTCTTCAGAGAGTCCTCTGAGTATCAGATATGGTAATATCTGAATGACATGCCTCAACAACCCTGAGGGATAACACGGAAAGACTTCACAAGGAAGCTCCAGACTGTCTCCTGAGGTCAGTACACCTCCAGCCCTACACCTCAACGGGTTTTTAAAACAGCTTTACTGACTTACACACAAAAAATTCAGGGTGGGGGAAATGGCTTTATTGAGAGAGAATTGCATACATGTAAAATGTACAATTCAACAGATTTTAGTATACTGAGTTGTACATTCATGTAAATGGAATCAGACAATATGTAATCTTTGTGACTGGCCTCTTAATGTTTTCAAGGTTCATTCAGGCGTAGCACGTATCAGTACTTCATTCCTTTTCGTTTGCTAAATAATATTTTTTTGTATGGGTATACCACATTTTACTTAGTCCTTAATCAGTTGATAGGCATTTGGATTGTCCACTTTGTGGCTCTTATGAATAATGCTGTTTTACCCTTTGGGCAACTGGACAGTCTGTTTCCAAAGTGGCTGCACAATTTTATAGTCCCACCAGCCATGTATAAGGGTTCCAGTTTCTCCATCCTCACAAACATTTGCAGTTACCTCCCTTTTTAATTACAGTCATCCTAGTAGATGTGAATAGCATCTCTTGGTGGTTGTGATTTGCAATTCCCTAATGACTGATTAATGGTGTTGAACATCTTTTTATGTGCTACCTGTTGGACTGATTTTTGCTTCTTACAAAATACTGCTGACACATCCGAAAACATTTTCAAAATAGCGGGTATGTTTGTCCATGCTAAGACAATTGCTCTGATGCAGTTTTCTTGGCTCTCTCTCATATGCTATGCTCCATGTTCTGATATTTTGCTCAAGGGTTCTACATATAAACAGTTTCACTTGGCTTTGGGCTGCCCATGATTGAGCCTAAGCTCAACTAAACATATGGAGACTTTGAAAACCTTTCAGAACAATGCTGTAGTTAAGATCTGGCTAAAGCAAGTGTTTTTTCTAATTCTTTGAGCTGCATATTGCCTTGAGTAATCATCATCCGGATTGAATCCTGTAGAAGAAAGTGAAATCTGGTCAGTTTTAATTGGTAGAACAACGTACAGCTCTACCATTTCATCTGTTAAAATTAATATTGAGAACTGGAACCGCTGTACTTTAGGAAAGTCCAGAATTAACAATCAGGGGTGTACAATTGTCTGACATGCTTTCATATATCCCAATCATACTTCCCAAACGACCATGCTGCAATATTTATCATCTTTTTGTGTGTGTGCATGCAGATATGGTCTAACAGAAAAGTTGGGTGATGCCACTGTAGAGTGTAGACAGAACAAACAGTGTAAAATTTAAAATACCAGTTAGGTGAAAAACCAGTGACATTGAGAGCAGTGTCATTTCAGTGACATATTCCAAGACAGCTGCTGAGTTTTTAAAAGAGCTCACTAATCAAGCATCCCAGGAGGCACTAGTGGTAAAGAACCCGCCTGCCAGTGCAGGAGACCTAAGAGATGCGAGTTTGACCCCTGGGTTGGGAAGATGCCCTGGAGGAGGGAGGGCATGGCAACCTACTCCAGTGTTCTTGCCTGGAGAATCCCATGGACAGAGGAGCCTGGCGGTATTTCAGCAGATATTCAAAGATATCGTATAAATTTAAAAAAAAACAACTCACTAATCAGCACAAGAGGGTCAGGGTCTTCCCTCACTAGTGATCTTGGCCTCACCTCTTCCGTGGCACTTTTGTTTCTCTTGAATTCTTCCCTTGCCCAGTCCTTCAGGTATTTGCGATCAGAATCATTTGGAACTTGCCGAATTGCCTGCAAAATCCTTCTGTAGAGGAGGAGGACTTGTTGCCTCCTCATGAACTGCACAGGAGAGGAGAAACAGTAATTACAGCCGCACAGTCGTCAGCTCAGTGGGTTCTTTTCTCTTTGGTCCTCAATTTCGAAAAGAGGAAAGAAAACCATTTTTTCCCCTAAGAAAACGGCAAGAAGTTTACTTGGACTGTTTATTCGTTTGTCAAATACAGGAACCCCTAAAGGGTACAAGCGACAGAGGCGTCTTTATAGGGCGTCGGCAGGCAACGAGGTACCGGGCCAGAGAGGAGGCCTCGGCCAGCCGCCCGCCGCCGCGACCGGAGAGCAGCCCCGCCGCGCGGCGCCTCCCGTCCGCCGGCGCGAAGCCCTGCCCCGCCCCACCCGAGCCAGTCAGGGGGCGGTGCCTCCCGTCCGCCGGCGCGAAGCCCCGCCCCTCCCGAGCCAGTCAGGCGGCGGCGCCTCCCGTCCGTCGGCGCGAAGCCCCGCCCCTCCCGAGCCAGTCAGGCGGCGGCACCTCCCGTCCGCCGGCGCGAAGCCCCGCCCCTCCCGAGCCAGTCAGGCGGCGGCGCCTCCCGTCCGCCGGCGCGAAGCCCCGCCCCTCCCGAGCCAGTCAGG
>SNSB01003831.1:710602-730362 GCA_012922965.1 Capreolus pygargus
GGGCGGCGCCTCCCGTCAGCCGGCGCGAAGCCCTGCCCCGCCCCGCCCGAGCCAGTCAGGGGGCGGCGCCTCCCGTCCGCCGGCGCGAAGCCCCGCCCCGCCCGAGCCAGTCAGGGGGCGGTGCGCGAGGGCCCTCCTCCCCCGCGTCCCTCAGGCCCGCTCCACAGGGTGGGTGGAGGGAGCCGTAGCGACTCGAGCTCAGGCTCGGAAGAACTGCCCCAGGAGGTCCGCGAGGATAGCTGGCACCTGCTTGAGCGTCAGCGTCGCTGGGGGCAGGCGGGAGGTGGCCATGTCGTCCCGGCAGCGCGGTTCCGCCGACGCCCGGCGCGCAGGAGCGGAAGTGGGGCGGCGGGGCGGGGCGGGGCCGGCGTTCTGCGAGACGCCTGCGCCGGTGCCCTTGGGGAGCCTGCGGGCTGTCGGTCGGGCCGGAAGCCCGAGGCAGTTTCGCTCTGTCTTAGCCTGTGTTCTCGGCAGAGAGACGGGGTGACAGTTCCTGCGTGCTGGCTTGTTGTGAGAATGAAAGTGGTGAGGCATTTAGCACGGCTCTTCACACGTGTTTGTTCTAGGAGATGAGAGTTAAGGGTTTTGATGGTGAAGGAGAAAACCGTGTATTCCTTCTGAGATCGAGTGTATACAGCTAAAATGACTAGACTTGTTAATTTCTGTTTGCGTTCTGCTCTTCTCGTTTTCGTCCTGCTCTCTTCTGTTGCGTTTTCCCTGGCGCTGTAGTCTCCATGATCGTCACTAGTTACAAGGTTTTAGGTGGCTGTCCCGTTGCAGTTTTGAGAACTTGGTGCCGCTGGTGATGAGGAAACGAATATCCCTACACCTTAAGCTTTTACTTCCCTATGTTTGTTTTTATTCTCCGGCCACTACTCCGTAGGCTCTTGGCTTCTGTTAACTGTGAGAGGTCAGTGAATCCCTCCTACTTCCGAATTAAAGTGCGGCCTTGAACGTTCAGCGGTCGCCGGCTGGGCCCGGAGCACCTCCACTTCATTTCCTGGCTTGGACTCCTAGCCCGAGCTGTGTTCCTCGGTGTGTGCCCCCGCCTGTTTCCTCATCTCTGGAGTGAAATGGCAGCATCTACCGGAGTTGTTACTGCAATATTGTATGTAGTGCCCTGAGAACAGAAACTAGCGCATGTAAGCACCCTAATGGCTACCACCAGGCATTGTGTGAATGTTGATGCCATAACCCACCCTTTTTCAATCCCATGGACTGTAGGCCACCAGGCTCCTCCGTCCATGTCATTCCCCAGCAAGATTACTGGGGTGGGTTGCCATTTGCTCCAGGGGATCTTCTTGACCCAGGGATCAAACCCGAGTCTCCTGCCTGCAGGCAAAGCCTGAAAACTTGTCTACTAGTTAGCAGTTCATTTTTTTTTCCTTTTAACTATTAGTGAAATATCCCTTGTCATTTTCAGTTACACTTATTTTGTGAATTGTTATGACTTTAGTCCCTTTATGACTACCTAGACTTTATGCAGTTTTATATGCAGTTTGCCACATTTCAAAAATTTTGATCTTTTTTATATAGCTTTAAGTCACTACACACTGTATTTTCTATTATTTTGATTCTTTTCAATTTCACCTTCTCCCTTTAATTCTTAAAAAATTTTTATTGTTGATCTTTAAAATATTTACTCCACATGGAATTTTGTTTTATAGCATATTGGGGATTAAATTCTTTTCCAGTTGTAAACTATAATTTCAGCACTATTAACCATTCGTCTTCCTTAGCTTTGTGATGGTCTTGGTAAATTCTTTTAGGGTCTGAATAACCCTTACAGCTATTTCATCCAGGTTTTTGTTGTTTTCATGAAGCAGTAATACTATCCTGTAGTATCTTGGAAGTGTCTATTAACCTTCTGTATGACCTTTACAAATGTTTTGTCACTTTCCTTTAAATCATCTTAGAATCTTAATCTATAAAGTAACGTGAGAACAGACATTTTTCTATTATTTCTTCTTTTCATCCAGAAACATCCCCTTAAGCCAGACACTGGTAATGCTGTTGTGAGTCATATATGCCTTCTGTTCTCAGAATCACTCTTAGGGTAGAAAGACATAAGTCTATGGCAGTATTAGAGATGCTGTCAAGGCTCTTGCCATGGGAGCGCATTCTTCTTCCAGGGCTTATCTGAGCTAAAGTGTTGTTCAGAAAGGCCAAGTGGGTAAGAGAATTCCAGGCAAAGAACACACAAACACTGGCAGATTCTAGGGCTCCCGTGGTTTGCCATGAGCAGGTCAAATAGTGTGGTGGGGATGCAGGAGAGAAGGGACAAGGAAGCTAGGCCAGGAAACAACAAATAGTACCTTCTTCACAGGAGTTCAGAAAGATCTCCGAGGATGCTGTATGAGGGAGTGAAGCTGGCACAGTGATTAGTCATTTGAGCTACATTTTGAGAGAGCCCCAGCTGCAGTCCAGTACAGAAGAAAATAAAAGGGAAGGGGAGGAATAAGATCAGTGTCTAGAAGTGAGACCTAGCAAGAGGGGTTTGGATGGAGATGGGAGCGGAAGGTGAGGCGGATAGAAGGGCTGAGCTCCACATGCGAGAGTGAGTGAGCAGGCATCCCCAGCAGCTGCTTCTCTGACTCAGGCATGTCACGCTTCCTGACCAAGCCCCCAGTGCCTGCGTCTGCTGCTGTGCTTCCCAACCTTTCCCATCACCGCACAGACTGCAATGGCACGCCTCGGTAACCACTCACTGAAATTCTCCTGTGCCACCTTGCTGGCCGTCCTGGGGCCAAGGCAGGCACTCATGTTGGTGTCCCAGCTGGGATGCTGCAGCTTTGCTGGTCTGTCAGTTAAAGGCAGACACGATGGACTGCGTCAGTCATAGTGTTGGTTCTTACCTCCCTGCAGGAAGATTAAACTTCCTGCCCCACAGAGGCCGTTGGTCAGGAACACATCTCTTCCTCCCAGAACTCATCTTGGAGTACCACCCTTACAAGCCATGTGTCCACCATCCCGCCCTCCTGCCCTGAGGCCAGCGTGCTGAGGCTCACCCACCACAGACATGAACACAAGAAACAGGTGCTGGGGCTGTCTGAGGTCAGCACTGGAGCTGCCGGTCACGACACACGGCATACGCTAGTGACCGCTGCCTGACCCAGCAGTTGAGACCCCTCGCGCACCGTTTACACTCTCGTCATATTCCATGAAGAAGGGTCCTAAGTGACATCAACCGTCGTATACTTTTTAATACTTTTCAGAATGCAGGCTGCATAGCTTCTTAGAATAAAAAATGATATAACCTCAGGTACATGCTTTAGGACACTTGGTTAAACAACAACAGGCGATCTGTGTCTTTGAGGACCACCTCAGAAGGGTGGCACGCTTCACAGTGTAACTGTAACATACACGGAGATGGGCGATGACATCCTGGCGGGTCGACTGCAAAAGGACATCTGGACAGGCAGAGCTCAAATGGAACACAGCACAGTTTCAAGCTCTCAAGCACTGCTTTTTGGCCAAGTAAATAAAAAACTGCCGAAAAACCGCTGGTGGATTTCTGACTGGGGAAAGAGGTCTGGCTGCTCAGTTCTTCTGACATAGCACTTCTTTTCCAGAATGAGCCTGGCTCAGTTCAGCTTGAAAGCAGTGTGAGGAATGGTTCTTCCTCATAACTGTTAAGAAAAAATGAACTAAGGAAATAAATTACTACGACGACAGGAACTGTGGCATTGAGGATGGAATAAACAAAGGGAAAACCATCTTTCCATCACTTTATGGTCTCCCGAAGCAGCAACGGTGAAGGAGGACAGGGCAAAGCCCCTTCCCTCACACACGACCCAAGGCTCATTCTCTGAGGATCTGGGCTCCCATGATGTCTGGTTGCTTTATGAGAACACACACAGCATGAGGTTCCTAACCTTGGAGAGAAGGTAGTTCCTTTCACAAGAAGCATGGTAAGGAAAATACGCTGACTCTAAAAATAAACTGGAGCTGTCTTAGCCATCTGACGGCTTTTGGGCACACACTGCGGACTTAGCAAGGCTAAGCCAGAGTGCAGAGTCAGAAGGGACACTCCCTTGATTTAGGCCTTTGTCCAGAGGCCTGGCACAGTCCGTGTTCCCGGCAGCATCTCCTCAAGGTGGCGTCCAGGGTCCCTGTGAGGGGAGGCAGGCAGCTGGGCCCACGGGTGGGGTGCAGCTGCCTCCTGCGCCAGGGCCGCCCCAGGTGTGAGACGCCTGCTGCTGTGGCTTCACTGCCCCGGGTTTGAGAACCGGAACCCGGCACCGCAGGGGGCATGAAGAGTTTTCTTTAGGCCCTGAAATCGAAACTTAGGTTGCGATCATTTTTTGTGGTGAATGTTTATAAATCAGGCCTAAGATAAAATACCATTTTCGAGCTAGGAGTTCAGAAACAGAGCTCTCCAGAAGGGAGCTCCTGGCAAGCAGTGACATTCTGGGCGCAGTTACAAGTCTCACCCGGGACTGTGATCCTCCTGCTCTACGGGTGGTCAGAGGCCGTCACCAGCTCAAACCACTGCCTCAGCGCATCGCTGAGCGTCTCGGGGAGTGCGTTCACGTCGCGGAGAATTATGTAAAACGGGAATGGGAACTCTTCCATGTACGATCGGATTTCAGGCATTTCTCCAGGCCCTTTAAATATCGGTACCTTGATGTCCAAGATAGAATCCTGGCAACAGAAGACATTTTGAAGAGAAAAATTAAATCAGCTCTTTCATGTTCTCTTTTACAGACATTAGGTTCCTGCATATTAAAGTAGCTCTTATTAAGGAAGAGGCAGGTCTCTTTCTGAGTATCCCTTCCAGGAGAATGGACACCAAAAGGGAGGGAAAGGGGTAGACGAGCAAACCTGATTGCCCTGTGATGGTGTTTCCTATTCTCTACTTGGAATAATTCACATTAAGTCTTCAACTCGTTATTTAGGCCTTAATGTGACCTGGAGAGATGGGACTTCCCCTGGAACAGACCCGCCTGTGGATACCTTTCATGTAGCCACTGGTGCCTGCTCCTCTGAGGAGGGCACTGCTGAGACACAAGTACCCAGAAGGGGCTGGCTGCGTTTCCAGCGGACAGGGCCCGTCACAAAGGCGCAACGCTTGTGGTGACGCTGTGCAGAGGGGGACGACCCCCCAGCGCACAGTCTGCACAGCGAGTGGTTCGGAGGACGGTCTCTAGGATGCACGGCTCCCGGGTCGGTACCTACAACCTCTCCATGTCTGTCTCCTGCTGTAGCATGGGAATAACCATGCCTGTATCACTGAGTCACTGCACAATGATATGAGAACTTAACCATAAGATGCCTCAGACAGCGCCCTTCAGGATGCCGTGGGTGTTACAGGAGTTCTCTGTATGATGGTGAGACGCAGGCCATTTTTCAGATACAACAGTTTGGAGGGAATTCTCACTTTATCTCCAGAAAAGTGGCTTTTAGTAGTCACTCACCCGTGAACTGGGACTGTCCAACACAACGAAAATAACAAAGATGTTAGCGCTCCGGGCGGCCTGAACTGCCGCTAGGACCCTGTCTTTGCCCTCGAGGAAAAGGCCACGCCCGTCAGAGACCACGAGGAGGAGCTGGGCGGCTTCTGGAAGGAACACAGAGCAGGGGAGAAACTCAAACCACTCGGGAACTACCACAGTGAGACGAGCTAGGCAGGCTTTCTCTGGACTAGTGAAGCCAAGCCGCTCTGAAGCGATGAATTCTGGCACAAAGCGGGTCTCTAATCACATCTACTACTTTGGACGTGTGAGGCAGCGACAGAGCTGTGCAAACACTTCTGACAACAGAACAATTTCCCAACAGTGCTTTGGGGGTATGTCACATGTAGATCCACTTTGCTGGAGAACAACATGTGAGAATGAAAACACATGTTTATAGACAGAAAGTATAAAAAGAGCAGTCCTGACCAGACCATTAGAAGAAAGTACCCCAGTCAGAAACGTGGAACTGTGTCTTTCAGATTTCTGTCAATTTCCTGTACCTAAATTGTTTTTTTTTCCTTCTTGAAATTGACTCATTTAAACAAAACTTAAATAGACCACTAAAATGAAGAGTGAATAAGAATGATTAAATTTTTTAGCACATTATATTTTCAGTGAAAATTAGCAAGAGTTGAGGCAGGAATGACCTGCTTCAACAGGCACCGTCAGAATGGAGGATTTAGGGAAGGGCTAGACCGGTGGCTGGGAAAGCCCCGTCAGTCACGGTGGACTAGCTGGTTTCTGCACTGCATCCTCCTCTGCTTTCCTTGGTTACTGAGATACTACGGAACACTCTTCCCACTTAATTCCACACACCGTGCTCCTTTCTTAAGTGAGCTCAAATCTGCCAAATAAGAAACTCCATGAATGTTTACTACCCCCATCACCCCCTGCTCATGTCTTTAGAGCATACCCTTGAACACATGGTGATGGGTACACTGAAGTGAGGCAGGCAATTTGCAAATCATATGGGAGCGGAAAAGTGTTTTGTTAACAAGACCAACACACAGTTTACCTGGACTGGCGCTTTGTGAGAGCTGCTGAGCGGCTGCAAACATGCTGGCTACAGACTCCAGAAACTAAATCAGAATCAGAACCAGAACCAGACAATTAGAAAACTATTTAACTCTTCCATTGTCACAGAGGCTGAAATTACATCTGGCACTTAAGTGACCATCTCAAATCTGTAGGAACCAAACTGTCCCTTCCAGTCGCCCGCAAAGCACTGAGAAGGCTTGCACTTGGCATTTACCTTGGGTGCTAGCATTTCAAGCCTAGACCTGTGTCCCTGGCATATACCCCACTCATGTTCTACTAGAAAACCCAAAAAGGGGTGGGGGGGAAACACTTACTCTGCGGGACAGGAACCCAATAACTCCCCAAATGAACCAAAGAGCTGTCTTTCAAGAAAGCAAAATAACTGAGCAAAAAAGGGCAAAAAAACCCTCACAACATGTCCATAAGGAAGGAAGTTAAGATAGGAATCAGGAGAGAATTACTATCCCATACTGTTCTGAACCCATGACACCGTGAGCAAGTCACTAGCTTTATTTCACATCACTTTCCTAGGCTAAATGGTGGAGAGAAATTGGCCTTGACCCACTTGATAAGCATACTGGGAGGTGGTTCATTTTCCTAAAATGCTCCAAACTGCTCAAAAAAGTAGGGAGCCAAAAAAATCAATGATGCAAAGTGAAATGATCTTTGAAAACAGGTAAGAGGTCACACTGTATTTAACAATGGATGCCAAAGGAAAGTCTGTTCCAGTGGTACACAATCTGAAGTTTAGGATTGTTCTCTATTGTAAATTTTACCATATTAGGGAGAAGAGAGTCCTAAAGAATTATGTTTTTCATGTACCAGAAAAAAAAGGGCTTCCTCTGTGGCTCAGCTGGTAAAGAAACTGCCAGCAATGCGGGAGACCTAGGTTCGATCCCTGGGTTGGGAAGATTCCCTGGAGAAAGGAAAGGCTACCCACTCCAGTATTCTGGCCTAGAGAATCCCATGGACTGTGTAGCCCCATGGGGTTGCAAAGAGTTGGACACGACTGAGCGACTTCCACTTTCATGCCAGAAAATAACTTGAGAAGACACGCGATGGCATCAACTTGCCTGAGCAATCTTCGTTTTCTTTTGCTGGAATTTGCAGAGCCGCAGAATCTGGGACCCTGAGGAATCACTGAACTGTTCGTGGAATGGATGTAATAGCTTTACAGACTCTCCAAAACTTGGAGGAGAAAAACCAAATACAATGGGAGTTACTTTTTGTCAAGCCAAAAAAGGCTGGTTTTCCCAAAGGGATTAAGAGGCACCTTTACCTGCATACCGCAATCTGACCGACTTCCAGAAGGGTGAGAGCATTTCCAATCACGGCCAGAGACTCAAAGGCAAGCTGTGAAACAGAGAGCGGAGGTGAAGGCATCAGGGTATTCTTGACACCAGTGCCTTTCAACTCTTTATACCATGAGTCCCACAGGAAACGCTGGTTTTTTGGCATGGCACCTGGGAGCACCATCAATATGGCTGTTCACCAACTCAGAGGCCTTGGTAGTCTTGGGCCCTGGCTGATGCCACAGGCGCCAAAACCCAGTATCCGTTAAAGCAGTAGGAAAGGTCTGCTTTAGCATTACCCAATAAAAGTGATCTCCAGAAACTTGGTCCATAAACTATGGCTTCCCCCTGCTTTTCTGACTACACAATCTCTCATGGATAAAAGATTTTATTAGCCAATTTATTCTACTCTATGCATACATGACAGTATAGTTTTAGAATTTAAATTCAATTGAAAAGATGATATTTATAGCAACTAACATCTACTGAACATGTATCAAGTACCTGGCACTGAACCGAGTGCTTTATATATTTCACTTAGTCTTCATAACAACGATGAGTTTGAGTTAAGTATTGTTATAATCCTTTTTTAAGAAGTGAAATTACCTGCCCAAAGTCATGTACTAAGTGGGGAGTTAAGAGCTGAACCCAGGTTTAGATGTATGCTTTTTTCTCAGCAAAGTGTATGTACAGACTTTAGGTCACTCACTGGCTTGTGCTGGCTATCACTGCAGAAGCCCCACCACTCTCCATGTCCGTGACAGGGGGTGGGATGTGAGGAACTCTACCCAGGCTCCTAAGCCCTGTTACTACCGACAGAACACTGACTCTACACAGACTTAAAGAAACATATGCAGAAGACATTTTCTTAGAAGAATCAGAGGTGTCAGATACTAAACTGTGCATGGTCTCAAGAGTACAGTGCATTGTGTTTTGTGGACAATAAGCCTGTCGGACTGACCTACCCTGAAGCTAGAAAGGGGCACAGCAAGGATAAGAAGTACAACAGTCTAAAAGATCTACAATCTAAGAGACCACACTCTTTGGGACATCCTGAAATTGCTTTCAAACTCTTTAACGTTTAGGTCTTCTCAAGTATGGTATCACATTCTCAGAACTAACTGGTATTCCAAAGCGCTTTCTGTCCAGACCACATTCAACACAGATGCATCCAGGTGGCCCATCAAACCGCCACTGTGCTGCTACTCCTTGCCTGTTTGGTGTGGTTGTCCACCATGCTGGAAGAGTCGTCGACCGCCAGGCAGATTCGGTATTGCCGTTTACTAGGCTTGGCTCTTCGAAGCCAAATCTTGTCTTTCCGAAACTGGCTGGCAATGTAGGGAATGACCTTCCGCATGTTCAGTCGCTTCCCAGTTCGATAGTCCCCTCTGTTTAATTTAACCAAACAGAACAAAGATTAGAGCTGAAAGCACAGTAACAGTACCCGACAGCCAGTTACACCAAATAACCAGTGTCCTGGCACAATCAAGTATTACTGTCAGCTGAGACTGCCAGGATCTTCTTGATCAGCAGCCGGAAAAAACAACAGATATGTATGTGGCAATAATGATTAGTTTTTTTTCTTTTACATTTAGAAAATGTAAAACACTTTTTAAAAAGGAAAAAAATAATGTCTGCATTGAATGTTAAATCTTGGATTCCCTTTTCTGTTCTAAAACTGATTGTGGACACCACTCTGGGAAGATCTAGGTGAGTGATGCAGTGAGCGAGTGACCCAACATGGAGAGTGGGCGTGGTGCACACGCCCAAGGTCAGCCAGCCGCCCCGCCCGCCGTTACCCAGCCCCAGAAGCTTCTCTGCAGAGACAGCAGCATGGCCACATGGTGAGGAGGCCACACGGGCGCCCGTGCGGCGGACGGGGCCGCCCAGACCCCAGCACCACGGCTGGCAGGTGCTGAGCTCGGCGGGAAAGGCAACGCTGGCATCTTCCTGGGCGCCGCGAGTGCCTCCAGTGGAGGAGACTTACTTTAGTTTGGCGGCCTGGGTCGGCTCCAGTATGAGACGAAGCTGCTCACACAGCTGTTGTGACAGAGGCGCAGTTAAGACCAGGTAACTCTGCCACATCTCCGCGGCGGCCTTCTCCTGTGACGACAACATGCAAGGTGCCTTTAGAACGTCAGAGCCAGGCAAGGTCATCACAGCGAGATGAGGGCTTGAAGCAAAGTAGAGGAAAGCAACGTGCTTCTCTTGGCAAGCTGAGTCGCTTGGTTTAACATGTCTCCTCTGCCACCAGAGCCATTAATTCACAGTCCCAAAGAGAAAGAGCGAAACCGTAAGGCAGTGAAAGACTGGAATTCATGACCAGGTCAGTGCCTCACTCACATCTCCTATGCGGGGTACATACTGTGTACCCTTCACTTGGAGAGGGAGCTGTGATGGTCAATTCTGGTGTCAGGAGATCCAGCCACTTAAATCACGGGCTCTCAGGGTCTTGTTTCAAAAGCAAAAGCACAAGGGCAAATCTCTCAAGTAACATTTAGCAGTGTGCTTACTTCCTGGGTACAAAGCTCCTTTTTTTTTTTTTAGGCCAATTATGGCGCAGCAATCATTACATACATGTGATGAGAATGATGAGAACAGATATATTTGTGTGTACATATATACAATAAATCTAGGATGCAAGCTCGCTAAAAAGGAAATTTTCGGTTAACCTACACTTCCACTTCACGTCAGCTGGCAGTTCTCCGGGCGGTCTATTCAGAGGGTGACACGGTGTCCAGACTTCTGCCCCACATCCCAACCAGTCACCTCTGTTACCACCATTACAGAGTGCGCGATGGAAGCTAAAATATGAGACGTTGGTTTCCCTGTTTTAATTAAGCTGAACATCCAGTGGCAAGGCAGGCTTTAAAATTACATTCTCCGTATCCTCAGCCGCTTTCACCAAGGAGGTGGAGTTAGAACCTACGAAGTGTGCTGTGTCTTAGGACAGTCACGGTGTTTAGCAGGAAGACCAGTGACTCACCTCTTCTGGGTTTCCAGGTTCATGGGGCTGCCATGCTTCCAGCTGCCTCTCCAGCTCCTGTCTTAGCTCACTGACGTCTTTTAAGAAGGGCTAAGAGGGAAGAGTCACAGAGAGAGGAGACCCAGATTCATTATCCTTGGGTGCCTTCTTCCCTGCGGTGTGAACTCCCACTGAGAGGCAAAGCTTGAGCAAATTTAATGGCACCAAAGGTGCCAGACAGCTATTCTTCTCCTTCCCATTTTTTTGAGGGTGAGCTGGATAAACATGAACGTGACTGACCTGCAGGCTCCCAACACAAGGCTGGTGAATGCCCCCCACCGTGGCCAGGTAAGGGCGTAGGCCTCCCCCAGCGACCCTGCGACCGGCTGTGAGAAGTGTGCTACCTGCTTAGAGAGCCGCTCACACCCCTCAGTGCTGCCTGACACACTCAGAGCGTGCCACACCAGCAGGGCTCCCTGAAACACCGATACGATATGAAGCCCCCACGCAACCAGATGCAACCAGATGCTTATAAAGTTCCAAAGAATTAAGAGCAACTCCACAACTAAAAGCAATTCCATACTGTCAACTTATTAAAGTGGTGATCTGTTACAGCCTCAGGACCTGGAAAATCGCGTCCACAAGAAACCGATGAGCCGTGTGAACGGTGGAGTCGCGGCTTCTCTCTGGCTTCTCGTTCTCTATCTGCTTGTGGGATGGGTCTCTCCTGGGGTCTTGGTCTTCCTCTGTTTTAACAGTTTGGGCCTCCACCTCCATCTCTTCAGAGCCTGTTCTCACACAAGGACCGAGTTTTACTTGCATAACACCAGCATTAAGACTGAGCCTTCAGTCACACGTCAATCCTACAGTCGCTCAGACGTCACTCACCCACCTCCCAGCAGGCTAACATGTCAGCTCCCTGTGTTCTCTCTGAGACAGTCACTGCCAGTTTGCACCCCTTAACTCCCCTCTCTCCTGACCCTGCTGTGTTCTGGGGAGGGGAAGGTAGGAGAGATGGTTTTACCCTGGCAAGCCTGGTAGAACTGTGTGATCCATTAAACTGTGTGCATGCAGAACACTGACAAAATAAAAATTAAAATAAAATCATGGTTCTATCTTATAGATGAGGAAGCTGTGTCAAAGACAAATAATTTGCCTCCACCTATAAAGTACGTAAGACAAAGTCTGGATCTGAATCAAGGACAACCTAATCACAGAGCTATGTCTTTACTGTCCCATAATGGCAGTCTGCGATTCTAACGCCCCTGAGAAGCAGCAAGCAGAAGCAGCTGTTGAATTTAGCAGGTTACTTTGAATTTGCATTTATTTCATTGCTGATGTTTTTTATCCATGTGTGTTGAATACACTTTAAAAAAATGAACTGCCTTTTAATAGCACTTGGGGTCGGTTATGAAATGGAACCGTTATAAAACGTAAGAAGTTAGTGTTAGTTTCTCACATGCATTTACCCTATTTCTTTAAACATTTTATGCTAACATTGCATATTTTATAATTTAAAATATTGTTTCTCTAGTAATCAAGACCATCTCTTCTGGTTATAACTGGAGTATGTGCACTGTTCTGTTTTCTTCTACGTATTTAAAGGAGACTGCCAGGATTCTGTCTGGAACTTGGGCTTCCCCGTGAATGTCAGTGACCTGTAACACCACTCCCCACATTTCTGCTCCCAAAGGAAGCGTGTACAGGGGCGTTACTATGGGCGAATGAGTATCTAAGTCACGGGTTAGGACATACAAAGAACAGGACAGGCGAGACGACAGTAGAGAGTCACGGAGCTCAGGGGGGAGGGGGTGTTCGCCGCAGACTCACTCACCGGGCTGGGCCGTGCTGCCTGACTTGACGTCCTCTGGCCTCAGCGGCTCTGCGTCCAGCGCTCTGAGCCCCTCCTGCTCCTCCGGGTCCATGGAGGTATCCTCCACCTCCCCCTCCTCATGAGCCTTACTGGAGTCCTCTGCAGACTGCTGCTGCTCCGTGCTGGCCACATCTGCCAACAAAGCGCACACACACAAAGCTGGCTCTTTGCAGGACAGTCATTGAGAGTGGGAGTGCTTCTGGTCAGAGATTCTACCACTGACTAGTTACGTGGCCTGGGCACTGGGCACTGGGCACAATACTTGGCTTGTGAGCTGTGGACCTAAGTGCCTTCCCCAGAAACTAGAAGGACACAGAGTAACCATACTGCGACCATAGAATAGGATGTTTCGCTGCTGGGTTTTTATTGCTATGATCAGAGACTGAGCCAGAACAAACATGCTGAACACATGACTCAGAGCAGCTCATGGACTATCCTCAGGGCCAAGTCGTGGGGGAGAAACTGTAGTGATGAAATATAACAGCAGAGGGGGGGAGGCACAGAAAGATAACGCGGGTATCCCAGCATCGTGACCCTGGACAAGTTCTTAGACCTCTCTGGCCTCAGGATGCTGATCTATAAAATGCAGATATCCCAGCTCGTAAAGATTACCAGAGGAACTCCATAATCAGGCTGCGAAGCTCAGAACAGTGCTAGGCACAACATAAAAGCCCCACGTAGGGCAGTCGTCATCGGTTCTGCTTCGTTTTTCTTAAACGTGGGGACAGGAAGAGAAGAGAGTAATCCACAGGAGAGCAGTCTTTTCTGTGTCATTGATAATAATCAATACCAGCTTCCGTATGAGGAACGAAACAGTGAAAAGTCACCCAGAGAGCTCAGAGGGGAGACTGAATGATATCCCATACTGAGATCTTTTTTCCTGTCACTTATGCTCTGAACCTCTGCAGAGAGTGAAGAAACGTCTGCTCTCAGATCCCTGAGACCAGTGCTGGGTTTGGATAGCCAACCGTCACCAGTAATATTTAAAAGGCTTTACACCAGACCCAGAACCCTGAGCACTGAAACCCTGCCCTTGGCTACAGATACCTTTATTTCAAAACCAAATTGTATATCCGCACAGTTCTTTACTAGATGGAAACTCGTTTGAAAAGTCCTTCCCCTCCCTCCTAAGATGACTTTGTAACAACACCTGGTGGACACAGGGTCAGCGTAAGCGCTCACGGAGCTCGGTGAGCAGGGAGGGCCCCAGCTCCGCACCGTAGGTCTGGGCGTCGTAGGGCTCGCTGCCCCATCTGATGTGCTCGAAGGCTTCCGCGTCCTCCGCCGGCGCCTGGGGCTGGGCCGGGCCCTGCTGGGCATTGCTCTCGGTGTCCAGGGTCCTCAGCCTCTTATGCACATGCTCGCTGTGATCGCCCATGGAGCGTTCATTGTCGGCCTGCCCAGGTTTCCTCTTAAAACTCTGTGGGAAATGTGAGGAAATTCACCAGAACTTTGTAATACAAAAAGAATAAAAATAACGTTTATCCTCAGGGGGCTGATTAAATAATCATACAGTCATACAAGAGTGGAATTTAATGCAGCTGTTGATAGAAGATCTCTACATACACATACAAAGCAATCTCTATGATAGATACACTCTTATATCTGAAATAAAGGCAGAGAGGCAGAGACACCCACTCACACAGGCACACACACATCCACACACCCGCTACATATGCAGTCAGTCTCCTAGGAGACAAGCCTGGCAGCAGCACTGCGCTGAGGACAGGCCCTCGGCGGCTTGAACACAGGGATAAAGGGAGCTTTCAGCGGGCTGGTTTCTACAGACCGGTTTTGTGTCACATGCATGAACAGCACCCCATTCTCAAAATCTTGTATTTAAGACAGAAAATAGGGGATTTGCCAGCAGTGCAGCAGTTGGAACTCAGACTTTCATTGCTGGGGCCCAGGTTTAATCCCTGGTCAGGGAACGAAGATCCCACAGGCTGTGCGATGCAGCTAAACAAACAGGATTAGGACAGGACAGGACAGAATTGAAGAAACCAAACACAGGAGAGAAAGGACAGTGAACAGTACTTCTGGTTAGTGGCCTGGCAACACC
Source organism: Capreolus pygargus (assembly GCA_012922965.1). Lineage (NCBI taxonomy): Eukaryota > Metazoa > Chordata > Mammalia > Artiodactyla > Cervidae > Capreolus > Capreolus pygargus. Next base: position 725,289 of record SNSB01003831.1, read on the forward strand.
ACCTGTTCTCAGGCTCCAGGACAAGCGCGTCGCGGGATCAGGGTAAGCGTCTGTCTGTCCCCACCAAGAAAAAGGGAGCAAGCCCGGCCGTCCTGCTGTGCTTGCCACGGCTGCCACCGAGCTGCGGCAGCAAAGGCTGGGATTTCTTTTTCAACCAGTGTATCTGGAGCATCATTTACACACAGCCTTCACCCAAGTTTAGCTGAAGAGTGACAGAGACCTGTGTGTTCTTCCTGGTGTGTTTCTGGGAGGCCATCCGCGCCATGAAGCTCGACTCGTGCCCTTCTGCCTGGTTAGCGTCCGCAGCCCCGCTGCCATGTTCCTGTGAATCCCAAGCCACAGAGAGTGAGGGGCAGGAAGCGGAGTCAGCACCTGGGTACCGACCGCGCTGCGTACAGCCGCCCTCAGTCACGCGCGGTCGGCCCTCTGATCCACGGACACGGGCGGCCCACTGCACACCAGCTCACATAAGGGACTCGAGCGGCCGTGGACCTGGGTGTCCGTGAGGGTCTTGGAATCATTCCCTTTGGGAGTCCAGGGGATGACTGTGACCACCTCTGCCTGTCTGCTCTGGAACTCACCCGTCACCAACGCCTGGCCTGTGGGCAGGAAGAGAAGCACCTAGACCTGTCTGTTACCCTCTCGGGCGGCCGTGTTGTCTATAGGAGGTAATGGCTTACTCTGAAAGCAGGACAGACCTCGATCAGAAACGAGGCTTCATCATCAACCAGCTGGGTACCCTTGAGACTGTCATTTAACTTTATGGGGGCTTATTTAACTCAGATGCAAAATGGAGAACATAGTAAGAACAATAATATTTATTTTATAGGGCCACGGTGAAGATCTACCAGAGTAATGAAATGCTCAGCACCTCATGAACAGGTGCTGAGTAAATGGGCTGGAAGGGTAAGAGGGGTATAAACAGTTATAATTACTGCTGAGAAAATGGGGGTCAGAGAGGTCAAGGGAGTGGGCCAGAGACAGCACTCAGCGTCAGGCCCCTGACTTCCAGGGCTCCCCCCAGACTACCAACGCCCAACTATGGCCACAAAAGACACATCACCCCACATCAAGGGATGAAGAAGTGTTTTGCTTTTTAAATTAAAATGTCTGGCAGCGTGGTGAACAGTAAGGAAAAAGGATGCACTGTTAGACCCACATCACTGCATGAAATCTCAAGTCAACCCTTCTTCGCTTAGGGGCTTCGAAAACAGAATTTGAATGTGATTCTCCCACAGAGAACGACACTCTCGTAATTTTTTCTCCTGAAGCACATCGCTTAAATACAGCATGTAAAAATATTCTGGGGTTTGTTCCATGTAAATATAGGTGTAAGACCATTTTCTTAAAGAATGGGAGCTGGCGTTTTAGATGTCAAGAACAAAACAACATTACACAGAAATCCCTGCTGCTGAACGAACAGGCTTTCACACAGGGAGAAAAGAGGCCCTCCCACGAGGCGCCGCGGGGCACAGGCCTCACCTCCCGGCCCTGCTCCTTCTCGGGCGCGGCCCCGGCCAGCTCCACGGCCTGCTCGCTCTGCACGCTCTCCAAGCCCGTCTGCCCGCGGGACTCGTGCTCCTTCCTGTCCGTGGGCTCTGGCACCGGCTCCTCCATGTCAGAGTTCTCCTCTTCTTTTTCCTGCATCTGCAAGGATATCAAAAAGCATTCAACGCTCTGAGGGGAGAAGGGGAAGTGAGGGCCCCTCTCCTCACCAAGAGGAGCCTGCAGGGAGGGGATCAGCCGCAAACCGAAAACTGCTTGGCGCTACCGCCTGCTCGTGGTAAAGTACCCTAAGACAGAGTCCAGCGAGAAGATGGCACTCTTTTCTCATCACTATTACTCTTCATAGAGGACAGGGCAGATCTGCCGTGATACCTGAGGCTGGAGGCCTTGGTCAACAGGTGCGCCCTTCTCTGCGCTTTCCTCACGGGTATCTGTGTCCTTGTCCTCCGAGGACAGTGGCTCCTCCTCTGCGTCCTCTTCAGGGTGATCGGCGGCAGCCTGGTCCCCGTCATCCGCGCCGGTGTCCATCTCTTCCTCTCCCTCCTCCCCCGAGTCATCTTCACCCTGGCCTCCCTCAGGCTGGGGTTGACCCTGACCTGCATCCTGATCAGCCTCAGTCTCTTCCTTTATGTCCTCGGCTTCATGACCTGCTTCTTCAGTATCCTTTGGTTGTTCTTTAATTTCCAAAGGATTCTCTTCTGGACACATAAGACAAAAGAACGAACGGAGAATTTAAAAACTAAACAATCTGATTTCTTAAGATGAAATAAAGTTATACAAGCATCTTTTTATTACTCTCAAACCCGAAGTTGGCAAACTATGGTCCATGGGCCAAATCTGGCCATCTACATATTCCTGCAAGTAGTTATACTGGAACACCATTGCATCCAATTTTTCACCGATGTGTCTACTCCATCCGTTTTGGATTACCTATGGCTGACTTCACGCTACAAAAGCAGAACTGAGGATTTGCGACTGTGTTGCAGTTTATGACTGGCAAAGACTGATCTATTTATTATCTGAGGACCCCTTCACAGAAGAATTTAGCTACATCTGCTCTTCACTATACTTATATATTGTATACAACTGTTTGGATATCCATTAAAAATCCAAAAAGCCACCACAACAATAGGAATACTTTAGAACAGACAGGAAATACTAGTCTAATTTTCAATTATCATTCAGAATAACTGATGGACATCATTTATTCCTTACCACACACAACATATATTCAAATGGGAACAATCCTATTTGAAAAAGTTTTGTTTAAAAGAGCGTTTCTGTAATTTGGATAAGAAATCAATTACTTTGTTAGTAAATAACTCTTTAAGATAATTGTTTCTTCAGACTCAGAAAAAACTAGTGGCTATCACTGTGGCGGGGGCGGGTAGCAGGAGCAGGAGGTGTGCGGTGCAGACGGTGATGTAAGACAGGGCCAAGGGTGTACTGTGTAACACAGGGGCCACCGCCAGTATCTTGCAGTAACTGTGAATGGAAAGAACTGTATAAAGATAACTTTGCCACAGTAACTGCTTCTTAGTTTATATACATAGTAGCTTAAAATGAGCCTGGGTATTTTTCTCAGGCAAAAGAGCTTATTAGATTCTCAGTGAACTTTAATTTTATGCTTGCTTGACTGCTGAATTTAAGGTTGAAATAAGCATCCAGTATTATAAGGTAATGAAAGCGCCTTAAAAGCAACAACTTATACTATGCTTAAAAAGGAGAACTAGAGATTCACTGGGCAAAGAATGTTCTAAGCACAGGTTATCAAATACCTTAAATGTGAAATAAGCATTTTATGTTTATGAGAGCCATATACTCACCTCCTAGACTTAAGAGACCTTAATATTTTGCCACAAGTGTATCAAATCTGTCACTTGTATTTAAGGAATAAAATAGTTCTGGACACAACTGTCAGGGTTCTGATGTCTCTGCTCTTCCTACTTCCTCAGAGCTCATAACCTGAAGTTACCATTAATTATTTGTGTTTTCAGACATTTGATGCATCCATAAACAATATATAGTACTGTATCTTTTAGCAAATTTTCACATAGATAGTACCTCTCATTTATTCTTTTGTGATTTGCTCTTTTTGTTCTGACATGGTGTGTTTTTAATAGCTTTCTAAATACGGAACTGCCTCACCGGGAAGCCGAGTGAGGCTGCTGCGACCTTCCTGTCCGGTTATGCATCGCGACAGGGCCTCTGTCACAGCGGCCTCACCCACACCTGCTCCCGACTCCAGAGAGCGAGTCACACTCAGAGGGAACAGTGGGTGACAGAAGCACTGGCTTACTGTTGTGCCAAGTGAGTTCTCTTGGGATTATTCAAGTTCACTTCCCATCATGATTTCATATTTCAGCCTAAACACACAATATAAGCACAACAATCAATAACTGTCCTAGGAGGCAATTCCCTGGCAGTCCAGTGGTTAGGAATTGACGCTTTTACTGCAGCTGCCAGGTTCAATTCCTGGCCAGGGAACTAAGATCCAGCAAGCTGCGTGGTATAGTCAGAAATAATTAATTAAACAAAACCTTCACAGGAAAGGTCGTAAGTGGGCGCTACAAGAGGCCTGACGCTACCTGGCCTGCACAGTGTTTGTATCAAGCCGTGAGAGGGGCCCACGGTGCCGATGTAGGGAGGCAGAACCGTGCTGCCGGCACTGCCCGGACAGCGGCGGAGCGGCACAGGACAGGCGACTGCAGAGACCGAGGCCCACTCGGAGGAGAAACGCAACAAAGACAAGCAGGCACCTTATCAAGCTGGAACTACACTCATCAGACATGATAACGAGCTGGCCATGACGCTGGCCTGGAAAACAGTCAGTTACTGCTCACTGTCAGGGACTTTCAACAGGCCCTTTATGCTTTAAGACACACCTTCTCCATCTTCACGGTCACTGTCCCCATCACCCTCCTTGTCTTCACTGTCTAAGTTCAAGTCATCTGGGAGGTCCAAGGCCTCAGGTTCGGGCAGCTTTTCCTCGTTGCCATGGTAAGGATCTACCTCGTTCTCATCATATTCCCTCTTTGGGCAAGAGAGAGATCAGGAAAAATAAAAGTAAACTTTAGAAAAACATTCACACCTAATAAGCTCTAAACACAGCTGACTCTTGAACAGCACATGCTTGAGTGGTGCAAGCCCACGGATACAGATCGCTTCTGTGGCTCTTACGGACCCGAGGCTGCAGAGCCCACGGACGCAGAGGGCCAGCCATAAAGTTACACTCAGGTTTCCAGCCCTGCAGGTGCCCACACTGCTCAAGGGCCACCTGTCCTTATGCTGAGAGAATACAACGCCTCTGCTCTCAAATCACCAGCACACACTGGGATTTTACCAGGATGCTTACAATTTTCATCTTGGAATATCAGGCTTCACTGTTTGTGCACATTCTCCATGGATAGGAGGTGCTGTGTTACCTAATCTCAAACAGGATGTGTAAGTTTATGGAAAAAATATACAAAAGGACTGTAGTTTCTAAACTACAGTTTAGAAAAAATATACAAAAGTTTATGGAAAAAATATACAAAAGGACTGTAGTTTCTAAACTACAACATGAGTC
>SNSB01003831.1:730372-750130 GCA_012922965.1 Capreolus pygargus
CCAACAGCACAAAGCTCATCTCATTGGTAACCAGTGGTTAGACATTTTATGTTCAGTTGAGAGGCTCTATGACACATTCCTTTATGAGGTGGAGGGAAAACAAATGATAAGTAGAAAAAGTACGTCCTGAGACACCCTGGGAGCTGTGCGTTGCACTGGCCCTGGCCTTGAGTGAGAAGAGCAGGTGGGTCTTGAATCCTCATCACCTCATCTATTTGTTCATTAATTTTTTCTTGGCCTCGTCCGTCATCATCAGCTTCTGCTTCTTCCTTTTCCTCCTTCTTATCTTGCTGGCTTTTCTCTCTGTTTGACTTGCCAGCATCTAGGTTGTCATCTTTAGCAACAAGTTCAGAATCTTCCTAAATATCAGAGGAAGAAAAAACATATCATCATCACTCTCAACCTAAAACACTGTGTTCACGTTACTGTCTAACGCAGCTCCCAGACACGTGCTGGGCCAATCCCATGGAGCCATCCGGCAGACGGCGTACCCACCACCCTGCAGGGCCCAGGCAAAACAGCGCAGGCCGCGGCTGAGACAGCAGTGTGAAGAGCAGGGCGGGGAGGGGTGTATCACACCCAGCCCTGGGGCCCTAAGCTCAGGGCTGGGGAAGGGCAGTGACCACTGGCAGAAGCAGGTATTGCATCTATACCTCCCTCCTCCATAACACAAGGGATGCCTCAGGTCAGTCTACTCCTTGAGCCCTGAATACAATCAAAAATCTAGATTGCAGGAAAAAAACAGAAAAGCGGAGACAGAAGAAAAACCAAGACAGAAAGCAAGCCATGACCGACAGGCAGTGGCAGCGGGTAGGCTGACTGCCCCCTCTCGTCGTGGGGACACAGTGAAGTGGGAAATCTACTTACCTCGTCCACCCCTGGTCCCGTTTCTTCAGTCTTACTGTCTTCCTCCTCATCTTCCTCCTCATCATCATCACCCCAAAGCCTCTCGTCTAGTTTGTCGGCCTCCTCGCCATCCAGATCGCCCATCTGTTTGTCAAGGTCTCCGGTGTCACTGTCTGAGTTTTCATCATCCTCTTCTGGAAGGGAAGGCACGGAGCTCAGTTCAGCAGATCCCCAGACTAACCTGTTCCTGGGTGTGTGGGAGAGGCAGGGACCCGGCCAGGATCCTGTTAATTCTGCAGAACACGCTACAGGCAGATGCTTTTAGATGTCCTGAAGCACTCCTACTGTGCCTACAGACTGGAGAAGGGAGGTCTGGGATGTGGGGTGGTGAAGGACTGTAAGCAGGGTGGTGGAATCGCTGTCAGCATGGCTCATTCTGGTGCTGGCAGAGTTTATTATGCGACCCAGCAACCTCACTGGATTTTGGTTTCTTACCTGGGAAATAATCAAGGGTGGTCTATAATATTTCCAAGGTTCCTCCCCATCTCCAACCTATTCTATGCCAATGATTCTATCTATCTCAAATCATGTGTCTCGATCAATTAACCAGAATTTTCTTTCCTTGCTCAAATAACCAGACTTTTCTTTCCTTTGTATTTGATCAAGGTCTGCTTTGACAAAGTTTATACCCTTATACTTACTCAGGCATGCATACCTCCTTCTACTCTGAGGTTAGCTATCATTTCTGTAAGGTATTCACTTAAAATAACACACTATTTCAAATTAAGCTTTGGACAGACATTTAGGTTAACAGTTGAATTACGGTAATAACATGACAGGTGATAATGTGCTGTAAGAAATCAGTATCAAATAATTTTCAATGACATGTAATACTCATAAGTTAAATGAAAAAAGCAAACTATAGAACTATTCATGGTCTCTGTGTGTGTGTGTGTATGTGAATATATATGCAATAAATGGAAATACCCCAGAATTAGGTGATTTGGGTGACAGGTACAATGGTATTGATTTGGTTTCTGCATTTTTATTCCAAATCATCTACAACAAATGTCTACTGATTTTGCAATTAGAAAAAAACACATATACATTAAAAAAAAAAAAAGCCTCTCTAGAACAATTCAACTTGGGCTGAGCGCCAGGCTTGGTGAGGGTGCATCTCGCGGCTCTCCCTAGAGGACACCGCGGGTCACTCATCTGCACATGGAGCAGCCGCAACATCAGGGCCAGTGCCTCAGTTTACTCAGAGCGGAACCTCCGAAAGGAGCTAGATACGCCTGACACGCTGGCATACACATAGCAGATGCTGATGCTTCCCCCGCAGTCACGCAGAGTAACCAACTTGCTCCAAGAGCATATGCTAGGCTACTTATTGGGAACATGTGGTTTCCTGGAGAAAATATTCACTTTTCAAAAGCAAGAACGAAGTGGCAGATAATCTCAAACCTTGTTCTTCCAGCTCCCCATCATGCATTTTCCCATCAAAGTCTTCTGACATCTCAATGGCATTATCCTCGCCCTTAATGTCTGATTTTGAGTCAGGATCTTCTTTATCCTTTTCTTGACCCTTCTGAAATGTATCTTCTGCCTAAATAAAAAAGCATTATAGAAACATAAATGAACATAATGTTACTAATGTTTATTCAGCTCTAAATAGAGTATAAATATATAAATGCCAAAGTCAATGATATAAAATTTTCTCTGGGGAGAGAAAAAAGAACCAATAGAGAAAATACACATGATTTGTGACTTGCTTTAATATTTCTGTTAACTAATTTCTAGTTTTTTGCATTAGTTGTTAGAGAATATAGACTTTTATTGAGGTTTCCTTCATGTGAATTTTTTTTATTCCAGACATATTTAAAAAGTCTATGTATTCTTTATGTACGATAAAAAAATTTGCTTACTATACTGCATATAAATTTAATATCTTGTCACTTTGATCTCTCATAGACATTACCTAACTGTGAATGTAATTTCCCCCTCCTCTACTTCCTTTTTTACCTTTTTATTTGAAGTACAGTTGATTTACAATGTTATGTTAGTTTCAGATGCATAGCAAAGTGATTCAGATACTCACACTTCTTCAGATCATTTTCTAAGTTATCACACGATACTGAATACAGTTCCCGTGTTATACAGTAGGGCCTTGCTGCTCATCTGTTTTATATATAATAGTGTGTATCTGCTAATCCCAAACTCCTAATCTATCCCTCCCCCAGTAAACGCAATTTTCTTCACTCTTTCTTAAACTACATATTCCTACACATTCTATATCACATCTTGCGCAAAAGACTCAGATTGCTATCTCTTCCATTATGGTTGAATTTTAAAAGTCCTTTTTTAAGATACAAAAGTAATACAATCTCATATAAAAATTTCTAAGCCAAACAGAAAGAGTATGTTTCCCTGGCACCCCCATCCTCCAAAATTCCCAAAGAAATTACCACTGGTGATGTTCTGGCACATCTTTTTATCTATAAGTACACCAACTGACACTTAGAAATATAATATATACAGTATATATCAATACCTGCCTCCGAGCATTTTTTTAAACAAGAAAGGGATCATTCTTTACAAACTGCTGTGCAATCTGTTTTTATTAAGTTAAAAAATATGTCTTAGATATATTTCCATGTTGATACTTAAAAAGTTATCTCATTATGTTTAATTATACTATGCATAAATAGTATTGTTTAAAAATAATTCCTTCCTGATGAATATATGGACGCTTTCACAATTTTCACCAGTGTAAATAATGATGTAGTAAACATTTTTGTATAAACACACTCCCTCATAACCATATTTATTTTGGGGCCTTATGAGATTTCTGTGAAAAAACATGGAACTCCTAGATCAAAGAACACAGTGTTTAAAAGCTATTGGATACTGCCGAATTCTTCAGAAAGTTTTTTATCCCACTTAATAATGTTTTTCTGCAATGGATTTGTACTTTTCTATTAGGTTTCCTTTACTTTATTTTTTTCCTCATTAACAAAGTACTGGGTGCTAATTAAGTTAAATTTGACAAATACAGGAAGGCCAATACATACACACACACACATACTGTACATTAGAGCTCTACCACATAAATGTGAGCATCACTCTTTTAGTTTTTTATGTTAAATAGAAATTTATGGACTGCTTTAAATTTAGAATACAGGTGATAAAACAAAATTCCACTCTCTCTTCTATCCTCAAGTCACAGTTGATTAATGACTAAATGACTAAAAGTATGTTTAAAAAAAAAATCCAAATCAGATTGGAATTTTATAAAGTAAAACAAGAATCTTAGTCTAAATAAAAAAAAAATCCAAATCAGATTGGAATTTTATAAAGTAAAACAAGAATCTTAGTCTAAAGCATCTAAATATTTCAAAAGCATTATTGATTTCTACTAAAAAAGATACAGATATTTAAAATTTGAACATGTCAAAGACATACAACAATAAAACCTATTAATAACAAACACTGGCACTGTTGTTTAATGTAATCGTTACTTAAAACAGCCAAACTTTTTGTCCTTAAATGAACCACTACCAAAAGTGTTCTCCAGAAAATCAGCAAAAATATTCCCATTTAAAATAAAAAATTTTTAAACTATTTCCTTCCCAAATTGTAGGTACAACCAATGACTGAGCTATTATTCTATTGCCTTCAAGCTTTTAATTTACGGCCACTCCCTAAACTCCAGTTTTCTTAAGGTACCTAAATCAGTCTGAAAACCATGAACCTAGTAGGAAAAACAATTATATGTGTAATTTAAATACTGGAAAAGGAGTGTATGCTTCTGCATCCAATTTACGTATTTCATGGCCATGAAAACATACCTGTTCTTCATTTTCTATCTGATCACTCACATCCTTCATGCCCTCGCCTTCTCCAACGCCTCCTCCCTCGTAGTCATGGAACTCAGTCGCCCCCTCTCCTGCTGAATCTTCCATAAACTCTTTGGGCAGGCAAAATCCCTTCAAAATAGAGTGAACATTAAGTAAAAATGCAATAAAGAAGTGATGCCCAGTCCTGCTGCAGGAAAAAATAGCCTACATAAATGATAAATTCTTTTCTAGCTCAGTATTTTACATCTAATGGAAGGACAGGAGACTTTTTGACATTCTTTTCTTCCTTGGTGATAAGTTATTAGGCAGTTTCAAAGCTTGGTATCAGATTTAATATACGAGGTTTTGACTGTGGAAGCCTCTGGCATGTAGTAATCTGTCATTTGACTGAGGTATATACTAGGATGGTATTTAAGGAGCGAATCACCAGGGGTGGGGAGGGAGAGTAAACCCTTTTAGTGTCCACATCCCAAAAGGCTTTTGTCCTTCTTTATCTGCTTCCCAAATCAGTAAGCAGAGAGGAAAGAGGGAAGACAAGTGCCCATGCGGTATAGCAACTCGAAAGCACATGTTGTAAGTGAGAGAATTCATTTTCTTTCATTAAGGAAAGTTCTGTGTGATGTTCCTCAAACCAAGTCACGGTGTGTGCGTGTGTGTGTGGCTAAGTTGCTCAGTCACGTCTTACTCTGCAATCCTAAGGAGCACAGCCCACCAGGCTCCTCTGTCCACGGGAGTCTCCAGGCAAGAATACTGGAGTAGGTTGCCATGCCCTCCTCCAGGGGATCTGCCTGTCACCTCAGTCTGGGCCGTCTGCTGCCAAGGCACCTGGCAACCCTTACGGCATGGGGTCTGGAGATACAGCGACGCTTGTGAAGAGTTAACAAAACTGTGTTTCATGTCAGAAGATAGCCTAAAAATAACTATCAAAAACTAGTGTGTGGGCTGAAATTGACTAAAAAAAGAAACAGAAGAAAATAATGGCTCTCAATCAGAAATTCTACCAGAGAAACGTATAAGCTATCAAGATATGTGTCAATCTGAGGATGAGAATGTACTACGAATAAGCTGACAACAAGACCAAGATCCAAGACCAGGAAACACGGTGGCTGAGTTACACAGAAGCAGCCTTCTCTGGACTAAGCGCTTTAATCACAACCTAGATCTATTAACTCAGCACTGCGGCTCATCGATCTTCAGCTTCCCTCGGCATGCCTGAGCGAGAACGGGGATACAGAACAGACACTTGAAAAATTAAGGGAAAGGCAAACTCACTTTCAGGACATGTATTTTTAGAAAGGTGACTGGAAAATACATTTTGGTTAAAATAGTGAGGGAAATAAAAGCTACGTACTCCAGTATTCTTGCCTGGAGAACCCTGTGGAGAGAGGAGCCTGGTGGGCTACAGTCCGTGGGATCACACAGAGTCAGACAAGACTGAGCACCTAAGACTTTCTCACACTATTTTAAACAAATGTTTAGATGCATGCAGAGTAAGTCATAAAAGGAGGGAGATTCAGATGTCCTTCCGCAGAGCACATTACTGCTGCAGCTGAGACAGATGCTAAGTTCACAGCACTCTGCTTTTATCAGAACCACTTCTACCCCCACAACCCCATCCGTAAACACACACAGGTCTGACAGGCCACAGTCATTCTAGAACCTGTCAGACACCACCAACGGTGCAAGTGGACAATCGCAGCTGACCCAAGTCTCAGGGCACCCTCAACATACCGTCCTGTCCCTGCCTTCTGCAGGCAGTGTTCCCTCCAGGAGTGATGGGATATAAGACTGGCTCAGTGCCCATCAGACAGAGGGGGCAAATCTGAGACTCACTCCATTACTCAATAAAGGCACACACTTATCTTCTAGAGACAAAGGCTTGCCTCCCCATTTTTTTTAACCCTTTGTAGTATTTTAGATACTCAAAACTAAGAACTTTTGACTGTTTACAGGAAGCCTAAACCTCACCTTCAGTTTGGAAATTCCTATCCTCATCAAGTGCATCCTACCTGTACCATATTTAGACTCAGGAAAGATCTGAAAATACTAGGGACATTAAAAGAAAAACACTGAACAAAAAACTATATACTTAGTTGAAGGTGGTACTCACAAAAATGCAAGTCTCATTTTACAAACAAGGAAACTGAGGCTACGAGACTCACTCACTCCGAGTCTCGGAACCGGATGGACCTGTGACGGGCCTTACCATGGCAGGCTGAGCCTGTTAGGTCCTTCTGCTGCTCTTGAGTTCCAAGGGTAGGGTCTACAGTCTCTACAGTATCAATGCTTTTCACAGCACTGGGATCATGGCTGAATGAAGGAATGCCTTCCCTATTAAAGATGCCCACCTCTCTTAACCTTAAGAGCCCCATTACCATATCATGAATAAGTATAGATGACTTACAACTTAATAGCGTTAAAGTGAAGTTGCTCGGTTGTGTCTGACTCTTTGCAACCCTATGGACTGTAGCCCGCCAGGCTCCTCCGTCCGTGGGATTTTCCAGGCAAGCATACTGGAGTGGGTTGCCATTTTCTTCTCCAGGGGATCTTCCTGACCCAGAGATTGAACTCAGATCTCCCACATTGCAGGCAGACTCTACCCTCTGAGCCACCAGGGCTAACGGAACTCAGGACTCATACATCCTACAGGTCTAGCTCAGAGTTATCAGAAGACTTCAAATTGGAGACAAAGAGAGAAGGGTATGAAGAGAAAGCAACAGCCTTTAGATGGACTCTCTAGTCTAGGGAACTCCCCCGTGAGGGACCGGTTTTAGCAGAAACTAAGGTAGAGACTTTAGTACAAACAAGCTTAGTAAAAGAAGAACAAACAAAGCCATAAGAAATTCACACGGAGGGCAAATCACCTCCTGCTATTTGTGAAGGTTCAGAATAAAAGCCCATCGAACCAAACACCGACGGGTATGGAATATTCCATGGACACAGTCCTTACCTTCTGGGCAAGCTCCGTGAAGATCTGGGCAAGCACAGAGAGCAGCTTCGCAGTGCTGCGGTGAGTCGCCAAAGACATGGTCAGGAAGAAGAGGACGAGGTCGGAGTACCTGGACAGCATGGGCACCAGGCGCGCCAGCAGGCAGCAGGACTGGGTGACGAGCTGGGGGCAGAGCGGAGCGAGAGGCCCGCTCACACCAGGTCTCCTCTCGGGGAGCCAGCTGAGTGTGCTACATGTCACTAATGGTGCATCGTGATCACACACAGGCACGCCACACGTGCCCCCTGCGATTTCCTCCTCGTTCACAGACTCTCACAACGCCACACTTCAAATTGCTAGTGACTTAAGTCACTTGTTAACGTCTAGTTAACAAGGCTCTTTAGCTTTTAAAAAACGTATGTTTATAAACAAATTCTGCTGGGATTCAAAGTTCACACTGGAATCAATGCAACAGAATGACACAGAAGTCTTACAAAGTAAGCTGTTTCTCTGGACTTAGGGAGATGGCAATGTCATCCTCCCTGGCTTACTGAAGGGAAAGGGGGTTGCCTGATATGGCCAGTGATCCTTAGTTATGGCGGTAACATCCACCATTAACATTAAACACCCAGGAGTATGTGATTAGGATATGAAAGAATTCTAGGTACGTCAACCCTAGATACTCTAGACTGCCATGATTTTTGCACTTACAATTGTAATCCTTAGCAAGTAAGCTCTAAGTTTTCCAAAGTTTGTCAGTGAGGTCTACATGCACAAAAAGATCAAATTCTTAGTGATTGTGCCAAGGAGGCCTGCTTTGGGACCGGTATGTGCAGAGAGGTGAAACCCCGCCGGCTTCTGCTCAGCCCACGTGGACAGTGAGAAGCCTGTAAGGATCTGCTGGTTACCATGTGCTTGGCTGCTGTACCGTCCTCGCTGGATGACTTCAGCCTCTCCACCAGCTCAGAGACCGCAGAAATGATCCTCTGCACGTGCAATGTGCTCACGTCGGCCCAGAAGTCCTCCTCCAGGAGTTTTGTGAGGTGTCCTAACTGCAGGCTCTCGAAGCCTGCAGCCTCTTTCATTCACAGAAAAGAACAACACAGTGAATAACAGAATAAAACTCTCCTCCTTTCATTCATCCAATAATTATTCCAACATTTGTCCTTAGATATTTAAAATAATCACCAAATGAAAAAATCAAGTAAGAAACTAGTATTTTCCTGGTTCTAGACATACCATCTTCTTCTTGGGGTCTTGCCTGGTCAGTGTTCCCCTCTGTTTTTTGACTGTTTCTTTCTGCTAAATTCTGAATGGCACAAAGGATGGCCCGGATGGCGGTTTCCATTTGCTCTGAAAAATCCTCTACAAACCCTTCATCCAGCATTTGGTTTCCTAGTAAAACAACATGGTGCAGAACAAATTTTTAAAACTCAATCATTGGTTTCAGCGCCTCTGGAAATTACTAACAATTCTTTGTCATTTTAACAAACAGCCACCAGCTAAGCACTTGCTAAGGCTGAGTCACTGTCAAGCTGTGCTGAGTGTAAAGAACGAGATACATCCCTGGTGTAGATAAACCTACAAGGTTATTTCCTTGTATTAAAACAACTTTGCTGAAAGAATGCCAAAAATATGAAAACAGTTAAGATGGAGTGTATAAACACCAATTGAATCCAAACAGGATTTCCAGCCTAAGAGAGAACTTTCTGGAACAGCAGTGAGCCTCTGCTGTTTCCCTACTCGTGTGCTATCAAGTAACGTGATGGCAACCCAGAGGCAAGGTGCTCAAACGGAAGTTAAGAGCTATGTGCCTGGGCTTTGCAGGTGGCTCAATGGTGAAGAGTCTGCCTGCCAATGCAGGAGACATGGGCTCCACCCTTGGTCCAGGGAGATCCCACATGCTGTGGAGCAACTAAGTCCGTGCTCCACAACTACTGAGCCTGTGTTCTAGAACCCAGACCCAACTACTGAAATCCGCCTGCCCTGGAGCATGTGCTCCATCAAGAGAAGTCAGCACAATGAGACGCCCGCACGAAGCAACGAAGAGTAGCACCCACTCACTGCAACCAGAGAGAAGCCTGTGCAGATCGAAGACCCAACACAACCAAAGATGAAGAAATTTTATATATATATGTATATAAAGAAAAGAGCTATGGGCTCCAACCACACTTCTTAGCCTTAGAACCCTGAACAGATACGTCTAGAACAAAATGACGTTTGTTTAGGACAATGTGGACTTAAACCTACAAGACAGCGTTCCTGCACTGGGCTTTTACTCCCTTCCTGAAAAGCAGGCCTCACCTTCTTGGCTGCCTGGGGTGAGCAGATGTGTCTTCCAGGTAGTGAAGTCATCTGCGGCTTTACTGATCTCTCTTCTTACATATTCCATGCTCTCAACTAAAGCCATTTGTGGGTCTGTTTGCTCACCCTCAACCCCTGGAAGAATGAACAAGGACTCTAGGCCTTGCAAATGAGCTGACACCTGGGACAGGCAACTCAGCCCGGAAGAGCAAACTTCAAAATCTTTCCTGCAACAACAAAAATGCCACGATGTTGAAAGCAAGGCGCCAACACCCACCCACACCCTCCCTTCCCTGCCTCCAACCACTAGCACTCAGGGCACCTAGAGACGTCCAGGGGCACACGCGCCACAGAGCCCTATGCAGTTCACTGGGAGGCCGAGGACGAGGCACGCCCCTTCCGTTCCCTCGCTGAACCGCGCCCACGCGCCCACGCGGAGGCAGAGCAGACACCGGCACTCACCAAGAATGGAAGAGCGCCTCGCAAGACTGCTGCCTGATTCTGTCGACATCAGCTTTCACGGCTTTAACGGTCTTCAGCATCTCCGTTAACCTCGCAGTGGACTGCTGCCAACGCGGGTCCTGTCTCCGCATCAGGCAACCAGGGGGCAGCTGCGCTTCTGGAGCGGGGGACAGGAAGCGCAGGTCTGACGGGTCGGGCGCCGGGTCTTCGGGCCCGGGGGCGTGGCCGGGCCCAGGGGCGTGGCCGGGGGCGGGGCCGGGGCCGGCAGCCGGGCAGCAGCGGAGCAGCCAGCAGAGCTGCTCCAGCAGCACTTGCGCCTGCATCGCCACGTGCTGCAGCCTCTCCGTCCACTGCTGCACCGCGTCCTGCGGCGGGAAGGCCACGGGGTAGACGGGAGGCCCCGCCAGCCTGCCGTCCATCTCCTGCACACAACTGAGGAGGTTCCTGCGCAGAGAAACAAGCCCCGGGGAAAAACACATGGCACCTTCACCTGTGTCACGAGCCTGCGCTAGCAGTGAATGCACCGACTGCTGGGTGAAGCATGGGCTCTTCCACACAATCCAGAAGAGAGGCTCCCCCGGAGGAGTAAAAGGTCTAATCACATGCCTGCCAAAGTACGTAAGCACGCCCTTTGGTGCTTGAAGGCTTCAGAGCAGCAGAAGGGAGCTCTGCTATTGTCTGCCCCCGACAGGCCTCTCATACCCGGCACACTCACAGCCCCGCAGTGACCTCGGCCACTATTTCCTAAAGTAAAAAGTCTAGTAAATGGAGCATGCTTTGCTATACAAGCTCTTGTAAGCAGCGATAAACTAGCTGAAGTGAGTACAGTCTAGAATATGCTCTCTCAGCCAAGGATCCACTCAGCAGGTGATGACAGGCTTCTTAGCCGTCCTCATCTTTTTAAATATCTGCTTCCGTTGGGGAGCATCTGTGTATAGTTCAGCAAACTGCAACTCTGTGATCCAAAAAGCCTTAACGAACTGAAATCAACTCACATCCGACCTGTGCCGAGAGGCTGGGATGCCCCGACGCCATGATGCAACCCTGTCCCTCTGTCTGCATGGACTGCCCACCACGGATCCCTCACTCCAGACCCAGGAGTGGTTCAGCTGTGACCATTTCCCCGTCTGACTCAGCCTTCAACTCATCCCCCGGAGGTGCTGCCAACACCAGGCGGCAGAAGTGTCACCGTCAAAAGTAAGGGGCCGAGCCAAGGCCACCCCAGCGCCTCTTCAGGCCTCAGGCCTCACATCTCAACTGGGAGCAGCTCCTGCAGCAACTGGGAGCCGCACACAATTCTCCCCCATTCATTCCCAGAAACGCAGCCAGTCAGCAACACCTGAGGAGGATCCACTGCTCCGTCAGCGCCGTCAGGGCCCGCCGCTGTCGGATGAGCACCTTCATCAGATGCGCCGAGAACCCTCCACACCGCTCCACGTGGCCCGCGCCCACCTCCTGCAGGGAGAGAGGAGAGCATGCTGAGCGGCCCGTGGTGAAGACGCCTCCGATCCGCGCCCCTGGAGGAGCCCCGTGGGGGCAAGCTGGGTGTGCTGCCCTCTAGAGGCCACACATCCGTCCACCTCTGGGATGCTTCCACAGACCACGGACTTTCCATGAGCAGGAACTAGTTTAACACCAAAACTGGGTGTCGGTGATCTTTTCTCAATTTACAAGGCGGGGGGGGGGGGGGGGCGGTCTGAGGGTGGCATTCTCAATTTGAAGTTTTTCTTCCATAATTTTTCTTAAGAATTTGGACCTGCTAGCAGTGAGTAATGGAACTTGTTATCAAATACTTTCTGGATAAGCACAAAATTACATTGATTACATCACATTCTCAGGTTGATAACTGCAAAGAGCTCAGTCACCTCCAGTGATGGGCTGTGATCATGTGACCAGGTCTGAGGATGCTGTCCCGGATGGACAGGAGTCCCCAGGTCCTGCAATCCCAAGGCTCTATCATCCTACCTTGGCGGGAGCCGCCAGGATGGCACCAAGCCTGACGTGCCGTGCGAGAGAACGATAGAAGTACTTCTGGCAGCCCTCCCACGAAGACGCAATTTCTGTGAGCAACCTGGAGAAGAGATCAACATGACGTAATTAATTAAAACCGCTATCTCCACCCCAGATCCTGCGGAGTCAGAGACTGGTCCATTCAGCCACAACCAGAAGCCACGAGTCTGATCAGATTTACTTCTGTGAGGACTCACTGAATCAGGTACTCCTCAGTCCTTTACACAAAGGATGTGACAATGACACGAGGCCTCAGAAGAGGTCTGTGCACACGGCACACTTAAGACGTGACCATTCTCCTACAGATTTTCACCTGTGCATTCGAGCCAAGTGAGCAGGCCGCAGGAAAAAATCAAAGGGCCAAAAAAGGCAATGGCAGAGATGAACACGAAGAGGAAAGAGAAACGAAAAGAAGAAAACCTAGTTACTAACACTTGCTTTAAATGCTCGAAGTGGGCCCTTGTCTTCCTCACCCCACCAGACTCCCAACAGAGCCCAGAGACCAGTGTTTTACATTCGCCCCTTACCTTTTAAAAGGGCAGAAGGAGAGGGAAGTTTTTTAAAAAAGAAAACTAACACTTGCTAGGTGCTCACCACCTGCCAGTCCTGAGCCGGCACTCTTCTAAACGTTATCCTTATTGCGACTCTAGGACAGAAGCACTGCTGCCCCCACTCTGGCAGATGAGGCCGTGGGGGCTCAGCGGACTCGCTCCATTTATAACTAAAAACACCAACCTAGAGTCAGCCTCCTGAGTGCTGCTGACTATAGACAATGCGCTCCGGAGATCCAACGGGCGAAGATGGAGCATTTCTTGAGGGTTTTTTGTACGGGCCCAGGAAAGACCTTTGCGATATGACAAACCTAGGAAATAAACAGCATGTTTTTAAATAAAAAAACTCTGAAGAGAATGGATTAGCAATGCCACCACTAATCAAAGTCGTGTCCTGGGAACAGCACCGCCCAGGACTCTCAGGCCCTGCCCCACATTGAGCAAAACAGAATCCGCTTCTGCAAGATTCCCCAGGTAGTTCATACCCGAGTTACGTCGGAAGCACTGCTCTCTATGCAACGCTGGAAGGATGTGTGCTGATGAAAATGAAACACATGGTTTCTGGGAAACCTCACTGTAAAACTGTGAGACAATTTGGGAGTCACAAATGGTTCATCATAGGATTTTCGTATGTGTAACTGGAACTCTCAGAATGGCATTTCAAAACCTTGCCTTCCACCTTATGTTTCGCACTATCTCAACGGTGTCTACCAAGTTTCCCCAAATCAACCATGTTATTTTTCTTCCTAAAAGCAGATGAGTGTACTCCATTGAGTTTCCAGTGAAAACTGTACCAGCTTTTGTCAGGTGTTTGAAGAGATCTGCTAAAGCTCGCTGCTTCTGCCTGAGAATGTGCTTGGCCTCCGACCGCTGCTTCTCCTTCTCTGCGGAGGGGTCCACCCTTAAACTCTGAAGCTCCCTCACAAAGGAGATGACTTCACCTGCAGGGAAGACAAGGGGGAAACATGGAAATCCCCAGGAATCCTTAATATACTCAGATTACCCAAGACCAAGGATGTTTTGGGAACAAACACCAAGTGTCATTCATCTTTATATTTAACAGTCCTCAGCATTGGTAAACTCTCAGTAACAGCTGAAGACACACATGACAAGAGAAAAATCGGAAACAATTTATCTTGAAAAACACTCACTGAACATGGATCATGTGCCATGATTCACACTAGGAACTCTAAAGCACTTGAATAACTTTCTCGAACTGCGACATGAATTGAGCTCCTGTGCTGCACGTGTGCTTTGAAAACGTCCTTCTAACCTGTACAGCTCCAGAACTTCTCTGTGGCCACTCCAAGAGGCTCAGAAAGTCTAGGCATTTTCCAAAGGCCATGCAGCTACAGAGCGGACCTGAAGCCAGGACTTGAACCCTGGCTGAGCTGACTCCAATGCCCAGAGTCTTTCTCCGCCACTGGGATGCCTTAGGCGCTGCCAATGGTACTGTCATAAGCGGACTGCGTATCCTGCCAAGTCCACGCCGAGGTCCTCGTCTCCCAGGACCTCAGAATACGGCTGGATGTAGAGATGGGGCCTTTCAGGAGCCCATGAAGGTAAAAGGAGGCCTTGTGGATGGGCTCTGATCTAATCTGGCTGGCAACCTTAATAGACAGGGACACAGAAAAGGCAGCTACAAGCCAAGGAGAGCGCCTCGGAAAAAACCAGCCCTGCTGACACCCTCATCCTGGACTTTCAGTCTCCAGAACTGTGAGAAAACAAATTTCTATTGTTTAAACCACCCAAGACGTGGCACAGCTGCCCCTTGAACAACGTGGGTTTGAACTGTATGGGTCCACTTACTTACATGGGAGTTTTTTTTTTTTTCCCAATAGTAAATACCTCAGGGCTTACATGCACCCGAGTGAATGAATTCGTGGGTGTGGCACCTGGACACAGATGCCCGACTCTAAGTGACACCTGGATTTCCCAGCCCTGAGGGGCGATGCCCCCAGCGCCCGTGCTAGTCACAGGTCAGCTGTACGTTGCCACGGCGGCCCGAGCAGACAAACACAGGCGGTCCGGCCTGTCAGCTGAGAGCCTGCACCCCCACACACTCGGCACGGCCCCAGCAGAGGCCGTCGTGCGTCTCCCATAGGGCACGCCTGGGGTCTGCAGGCCACGCACCCCATCATTAGGCGCGGGCAGGCAGCTTATCTTGAAAACTGGTTATCAGGCTATGACTCTAACAAGTTGGTTTTTACTTTAATTACTCGGCTGTGCCAGGTCTTAAATGCAGCCATATGGGATCCAGTTCCCTGACCAGGGATCGAATCTGGGTCCCCTGCATTGGGAGCACAGAGTTTTAACCACTGGCCCGCCAGGGAAGTCCCGCTAACGAGTTTTTTTTTCCTTTTTAAATATCTTCCTGAGGTCAGACTGCAGCCTTACTGGAGAAGGACCAGCTTCACTGTGACCCCACTCTCGCTGGGGCTGGGTGGAGGTGGAGAAAGTGGAGAAAGGCTGCCAGTGGCCCGAGCAGTCTGTTAAGTTCGGACCCCCTTTCCCAGCCATCGCTGATACACTGCAGAGCAGGAACAGCAGGGGGATGAGACTGCTGTGTCTCTTCGAAGTGAAGGGAGAAAGAAAGGGGCTGTGGATGAACCCTCCTTCTCCTCCAACTCAAGAGAGAGACAACATTGTGAGAGCTGGTGCCAGCGTCCAGACGCTAAGGAACCCTTCACTCGCAGCCCTGAGCAGGAAGAGCCGATGTGGGCAGGGCTGCTGCGGCGAATGGCTAGCGCCGCCCTGGTCTGCACTAGAGGACGGCGAGACGGAAACCACGGTGACCGCCTGGCGGTCTCCGCGGACGGGGTCTGGGTTTTGGCTGGTCCACTTGCTTGTTCAGTCACCTGCTCTACACTGCAAGGACACAGGTAATGAGTTCCACCTTTCCTGGGCCACCGGGGCCCCTCAGAAGGAAAGCCCCCTCGGTCTGGGCCTGCACCCACCGGTGAACTGGTCGAGGCCCTCCACGAGGCGGGGCAGAGGGCTTCCCTGGATGAGCGTCAGGCACATCTTCCTCATGCGCTTCAGGAGTTTCGGCAAGCGACGCAGAAGGGCCCCTTCCGAGGGGAGTGGGGCGCCCTGACACGGCTCTGGAACAGCGGCCTGTGAGACAGAGGACAAGTCATGGTCCGCCCCCACACGGGTGCGGAATCCAACGTCGGGCCCCCCGCACACGGGCTCAGCAACAGGAAGCTCCCCCTGCCTGCCTCTGAAGTCTCACAGAACAAATAAAACATCACCAAAAGTAAGACAGCATGTGCCTCAGGAGCTTAAAGAGTGTGGCTGGGCTGCGGGGCCCCTCGGGGAAGCCCCCAGAGCTGCCGTCTGTGCCCCCCGCTCCCTGAAGGCGGGACTGGGCAGCCTAGCTGCTCCCTCTGAGATAATGCGCCACACCGCGCTCTTCAGACACGGGCAGGGCAAACCTGACCGCCGAGGCCTACTTCAGCCGCCATCTCTCATCACCCTCTAATTCCTGACACTTCAAATACCAGGATCCAGATACTAGGGAAGGCAGCAGATGAAGGGAAACTAGGCAAAGGGAAAAGCGTTCGTCTGTCGAGGGCACAGTTTCACTACTGTTCTCCCCTGAGGAATCCCTGAAATTCTTGTGCTTTCATCGATAACAAAAAATTTGATTAGCATTATGAGAGGTGAGGTGATGAATACAATCAAAAGGAAATAAATTTGGCAGCTGTATCATATGTGTGCAGCCACATCAGAGCTGGACGCTCAATTTCTACTAAGCTTTCTGAACTATTAAAAGACTTAACACAGCCTGAAGAACTGCATTGCTAACTCTCTAGACCCAGCGTGGAAAGCACGACAAGACGGCAAGAGCCATCACTCCCCTACGAGTGCTCCCCTCACCCCGTGACTCTGCAGCAGGGACACCCTCCTGTGACAGCCCTGCTCACTCAAGGTCTTGATAACTGTTTCCATTTTCAGGAATTTCGTAAGCCAGTTCTTAAGTCTTGGTGCTTGAAACTGGCCGTGATGGAAGTTCACACATTTCCACACCATGGTCACCAGCAACCACTTCAAAGCAGCAATCACCACACACCATCACTCCTGGTGTGTGCAGCAGCCTCACCACTGAGGTCCCAAAGGCAGCTTCCATGTCCTATGTCTAAGATGATGCCCTAAATCTTCCCTTACCGGTAAGTGAACTGTTCACAGTTAAGTACAATGGTTTTGTACACAGGCCCACGTTAAGCTTCCAGCACAAGGATTAACGCTTTTTGCCTTACTAGGCAGCAGGGTCAGAAAGACGAACACCACACCACTAGCCCAGAGAGGAAGATTTCAAAAGCATTCCCTCACCTAGTTCTCAGGGCAGGTCTCCCACAGAAAGCACAGACCGCGTCCAACCAGCTCAGGAAGAAGCAAATACCATCCCGCGAGCTAATACCTGTGCGGCTGCTGGCTGGGCTAACAGGGTCTCCCTCAGCGCCCTGTTCAGACTCTGAATGGGGGACTCCTCACTCGCAGCGGCACCTGTCGGCCTTGGCAAAGGGTCTGGCTGCTCTTCCCCGTCACCTTCCACCAGGGATGACCGGCAGGGTTCGCTCAGGATAGCTTCAAATTTCTTCATGAACTTAAAGAGGGTTCTGGCCCCCAGGTAATGGGAGATAAGGGCGGGAAAAAGTAAAAATGGAAAAGTGAGGAAATATGTAAATGACATAATGCATACACAGGCAACTTGATAACTTGTACCTTTGGTACAACGAGCGTCTTAGAAACTCGTAATCCTTTGTTGTTTTTAAAGGGAAAAGCATAGCGGGTATTCTAATCGCAACTGAAGCCAGGAACGGTGGGATCCCTTGGCTAAAGGTGAGCAGGTGGCAGAGGACCGGACCTTCGGCAGCACGCAGTCCGCTCTGCCTCCACACACATCAGCTCCTCCCGCAGTGAGACTGCGTTGGGTGGGAGGGTGGTGCTGTGCAGACAGCAGAACAGTCCAGTGTTTTTAGCAAGTTTAAGGCAGCATAAGTCAGGCCTTTGTAACAATGCAGTCATGCTGTCTACCGTTCGAAAATTCTGAGTTCTGGCCATTCCCCGTTTTAAAAGATGAACTACCTGTGTGTCTTTTCCACAGACTGCTTAATAGACCAGAAGCTGACATCATTCCACTTGGATATCTTAACAAATTCCTGTAAGAAAAATGACGGGCTTTACCAAGCTGGAGGCATTCTGCTTCTTTCTAGATCACCGTGTGATGACCAGAGCGCTCTTCATCCCTAACACAGGACGGGGTGTCAGTGAACAAGTAAAACAAGTCAAATAGAGGGACATGTGTTTATCTCACAGGGGTGGAAAAATTGCTGCTACGATCGGTATGTCGCTGTGTACTCCAGCATAAACCGGTGTTGGGTCCACAACAGCTGCAAGAATCAAACAGGATTCGCATTGCTCCCCGGCACCCCCGCAGCCCGACACCAGGTGGCACTGCTCTGAGCTGGAAGGGGGAGCCGCCGTCCGGCTGCGGCTGGGGCGTGGGCGCCTCTGATGGGAGCCGCCCCACGGAACCCTCGCACACGTGGCCAGGGCGCCGTGGAGCCCATGCCATGCAGCCTGCTGCTGCGATGCTCCCCTCCATTCCTCAGAGCCCCCGTTTCACTGGATTAAAACACAGAGCCGGAAAAGAACTTGCTGCTTTTGTTCTCCCAAGAGTGAGTATGACTGCTGTTCCTCTTACCTTAAGCTCCTTTTCTAGGGGGGAACGAAGTTCCGCAATTTTGGCCTGGACCTGGTCAGAGAATTGCTTGTAATAATGGTACAGGTTCCACAGAACACTGCAGAGTGCATCTGGAAGAAAGGAAGAGGAAACGAAAACCACACGTGCTGCTGGCTTCTCCCTCGGGGCTGCACGCTTAGAGGCGACCCTCCCTCCTGACCCTCTGGGCCACGACATCACAGCAGAGCACCCGCAGGCCACGTGACAGCTCGCGGGGGAGCCGGGCTCAGTGGTTCCCAGGGGTGCAGGCTGCCAACACTACCCCTGTTTTTTTCATTTCAGTCTGCAGTGGATATTTTCTTCAATCTCACTTTTGTTCTTAAAGAAGGCATACTCAGATGTTCTACCAAACTCACAATTTCCAACTCTTTCTCAGAATCTTACTGTACAGTCAGCAGAAACTAAGCCTGTTTTAAAAGATGGCATATTAAGGGCTCACCCTGACTACTCATTCACGTAAATCTATACCTTACAGTGACACTTTTCTCTAAACTGCTGTGGTCAGGGATGGTAACTGACAGAAGTTTTCTGTGCAGTTGCTTGATATGTGGCAGTGCTCTCCTGAGATCAAAGAACCTAATTATAGCCTGGATCAAGCAGAAGCTTAGTGGGACATACGCGCCGTCTAGACAGACAGACGTGCTGCCTCAACACACCAGCTCCCAGGATCTGCATCTGCTGCTTTGCCGCTGCCACAGGTCACCAGCCAGGGATTCAGTTATAACCAGTCTGCACTTGATTTCAGGGTTTTTCTCTTTATCTCACCTGAATCACATTATAGTAAAAGAAACTGAAAGTGCTTATTTAAAACCTGGCATGCATCCAGACACCTGTCTCACGAATCCAGAGCCTAATCATTTTAACAGCATAGGGTAAAATTAAGGGAAAAAAATCTGATACACACATACGTATGTCCTCACCTTTTCCTTCCACTTGTGGCATCAGCAAGACATGACAATGGAAAACCAGTAACATCTGAAGCCGTGTGCGGAACTCGCCCAGTGAGGATCCTTCAATAAATGCTTGTAAAGTGCTCACCAGCAACATCAG
>SNSB01003831.1:750140-767674 GCA_012922965.1 Capreolus pygargus
GGTCATCTGTTTGTCATCTTCAGAGATTCAGAGAGGAAAACACACGCATGTCTGCACACTCATCACGCAGTGTCAGACTACACACGCTCTACTCTGAGATCCCCGAGGGACACCCGTCAACGCAGAGCTTGGAGTAGGGACCACAGCTAAATTCCAAGTGGGTTTAAAAACGGCAGCTGCACTACCAGTATATGTGACATGCACTCGTGGCAAACAAGGGAACTCAATCATGAGGCCCTTGCTCTAAGCATGAGCTGAAACCCTTTTAACTCAAGCACTATAACCAGTACCTACCAACACAGAAACTCCCTCCCTGACTTGTCCCATGGACACAGAGAATAAGGAGGTCCTGTCTTACGACTAGCTCTCTAGACTCTGGATGAGTCACTTAAGCCTCTCTGACTGTCGCCATTGTTCTTAGTAAGGAAAGAACTACAGGGCTCTTTCGGCTGACCTCCCGGGAGCACGGCGGTCACACAACACGCCCTGTGTGGAAGCAGCGGGGGGACAGGGAGCGGCAAGCCCCAGGCGAGCCCGGACCCTGCACACAAGCGGGAAGCGCGGCCAGGTGGTACCTCCCTGCTCCTCTGCCTGCTCTTGCATGTGCCTCTCCAGCATCTGGTGGATGGAGAACCAGTGCCTCGTGGATTTCTCAGTGTGGCGCTTCAGGGTATTATCCAAACTCACGGACCAGCAGCTGGGATGTGGGAGGAGAGGCCAAGGAGGCATGTAAGGAAACCCATTCAAACACATGAAACCTCGAAGACAGGAGCTACACGTCCACAATTCTCTCCTCCTCCATGAAGATGGAGAAGCTGCCGCTCTGATGCCTCAGAATGCATGCTGCTCTCTGCTCTCCAGCTGACACATGACCTCAACTCTCAAGAAACAGCCCATCCAAAGACCCTGTCCCTACCATGTAATCAGGAGGGGGAGTGGCAAATAAATCACTCACTTCAGTTCCAGTTTACGCCAACGGACGACCAACTGAGTGACCAAATCAAGATGTTTCCTCAGGGACAGGGCTCGACTTGCATTCTCCTCCCAATCCTGGCGAGACACAGAAGCTGTTATTCAGCCCCCGATCGCCTCCTCGCTCAGGCACATCCCTGACTTTTCTTGAGCGAAGGCCACTGGAACCTTAAACAACCCCTACACTGACGCACCAGGTGGCGCCGGTGGTAAGGAACCGGTCTGCCAGTGCGGGAGGCGTGAGAGGCGTGGGTTTGATCCCTGGGTCAGGAAGATCCCCTGGAGGATCTTGGCAAGCCACTCCAGGGGTCTTGCCTGGGAAATTCCACAGGCAGAGGGGCCGGGTGGACTTCAGGCCATAGGGTCACGAAGAGTCGGATATGACTGAAGCAACTTAGCATGCCTCACGCACCAACACGTGACCACCCTCTTATCCAGCTTGGAGATCCTCCTGGTGACCAGACTAACCTCCAGCTGAGCAAACAGCACAGGATTTGGAGACCTGAGTCTGAATCTCTGTACTGCCAGCCACGTGACCCCCTTAAAGTCCAGAGCCCCAGTGTGAACTTCAGGGGAGCCCCAGCCACTTCGGAGGCTACGAGAGGGCTGAGGGGTGAAGATGCAGCCAGTCTGAAGCCAGGCTCGAGCGTAAGAACCGCCTCGCTGACGACAAGCCGAGGGCTGGAGAGAGGGCCTCTCACCTGCGCCTTTGCCAGCAGGATCTCCAAGCCGCTCAGGAGCTTCGAGACGGGGCTGCACAGTGGGAAACTGCAGATCCGGTCCATCACGACCAGCAGCTGCAGGGGCAGAGAGACAGATCTGCGCATCGCCCACAGCCACAGGGTGCTGAGGACCGGCCTGTTCCACGCAAAGGCCCTGCTTCACAAGCGCCCGTGGATGCTCTGGGTAAAACTCCAGGGCTGCGGGTCCTGCCCAAGATAAACACTTCCTCTGCTGTATTACTCTGGAAGGGAGGCTGAGTTTGATAAGGTAATTGCTCTTATTACTCTGTTATAAGTTATTACAGAATTAGCTGAAGATCACAGAGCAAGGGTCTGAGTTAAAACTACCAAGCTTGAAAGAGCCAGACCCTTGTTTACATAAGGATGTGTCTGAATAGAGAGCAGTGCAGCAGCATTTCATATGTGGATGGCAGACCCTGAGCGACAGACACAGTAAGTGGAGTCGCAAACACATTCACAAGCAGCATTACAAACGTGTATCTTCATCCTGCAGGAAACAGTGCCTCCTCGGATCTGGTTCTGTAAAACCTCCGTGTCACCAGTGTGCAAGTCAACACACCTGGGGCAGTGAGAAGCCGCCTCCCCACCACCACCCTACCTGCTCAAGTGCCGGGTGCTCTGGCCAATCCTGCAGCAGCCGGTGAACAGCCTCTGAGAAGCCCTGCAGCACGGGCTGGCACTGCCGAGCTTCTGGGATGTTGGGGTGATGGTAGAAGTCGTAGGGCCCGTCAGGCTTCACCATCAGGTCTGAGGTCGCTTCCCCAAAGAGAGTGTTATGGGATAGGGTGCAGGCCAAAAGCTGGCTGCCCAAGAGCTGGTCATTCAGCTCAGCTCCTGTGAAGTCATTAACAAGGTCACAGTAAGGTCGGTGTTAAGTTACAAAGATGTTAGAAACATGCTCAGAAATAACGAATGACAGGGACTGAGCGGAGCAGACGTGGCAACGCATCCTCTCAAAGGAACACAAGCCCAGGAAACTGTGACTCTGATCCTAAGTGGCCACCAAAACCTGCCAAGTTTCAGGACACACGCGTGCTGCCTCCACATAATCAAAGAGGGTGCAGTTTGAAGGATTCAAATTCCCAGTTTTGGGGGCTCTTCTTGGCAGAAATGAAAGCTTCCTTCCTACTTAAACCACGGTGTTTTGTTTTCATGAGAAATAGAGGCAAAATGAAAGCTTCCTTCCTACTTGCATGGAACAAATCATGAGGTCATGTAGGAAACTACATCAAACCATACCCTGTGAAATTAATTTCTGAGTTCCCGGGCTACTCCCAGCAATACTTGATTTCATTAGAAAAGCACCAAAGCTGTTAGAGGGAAATTAGAAATAATGTGGAGAAACAAGACCATTAAAACTAATAGCGTATCCTTACTTTCTTAATCCCTTTAACCCAAAGTATTCAAAGGATGAGAAACCATGGTTATGGCAGAATTTAAAATCGATTTTGGAATTAGCTCTAAGTCCCTTTAAGTTAAGGAAACACCATCAATTCGAACTTAGCAAAAACAGGGAGGTAGCAGTTTTAACTGTTCCAGAAGCAGCAATCACATGACTCATTCTGATCTCCCAAGAGGTAAAGAGAAGTAAAGCACCATACCCATCAGGGGGTAGACGTGTGTCACGAGAGAGGCCCCCGTCTGGTAGCAGGACAGAAACAGGCTGAGGTAGTGCTCGGCCCCGTGGGCCGGCGGACTCTGCTGGTACCAGAGGGACCGGGCGAAGCCGAGGCACAGCTGCTGGTGGATGTGCATCACAGCCTGCATGGAGCTCTGCGACAGGACGGCGGGGCCGGCCTCTTCCTGCCCACCTGAAGGGCCCTTCTCCTCTAGTGTGGGTTCTGCCAAAATATCTGCGAAGTCCTGTAAATAACATCAGAGCAACTGAACTTGTGCAAATCAAACTGCAGCTCTAACCAGACCAAAGGAATGGGGAGGGTGGGGTGTGAATGATCAAGATGGAGCAGCGTCATCATGCACGTTGAGAAGCTATTTTAGAAATCACAACCGTTCAAAGGGAGCGTGATAGGACCTGACAGAGCGCTGCAGGCAGTTACAGAGTGAATCCTAAGAGTTCTCATCACAAGGAAAAAGTTTTCCTTTATATCTATATGAGTGATGGGTGTTCACTATACTTATTGTGGTAATGGGTGCATGACAGATAGAAGTCAGGTCATTATGCTGGGCACCTTAAATTCAAACAGTGCTGTGTGTCAATTATATCTCAGTAAAGCCGGAAGCGGGGGGAAACACCCAGCCATTCAGAGGTGAGGGGTGCAGCACCAGCGCAGCACACCGCCCACCTGCTCGTGCGGCGGAAACTGGCTCCTGAACGCGCGCTCCTCCTCCTCCTCCTCGCTCAGTGCTGTCCGGGGGGTCCTGCCCCGGCATCTGTACAGGCTGCTCTCCTGCGCTGCCTTCTCCTGGGCTATGCGTTCCTGCTCGTCCCACTCATTGATGATTTCCTGAAAAATCACACATTCCAGAAGCTTATTTGCCTTTGCTCAGGCACTTAAGTGAACAAAGGCAGGATTTGCCATCTCTTTATTTCTCATTTCTCATGAAAACAAAACACCAGGGTTCAAAAACAAACAAATGACCATGTCCAAGAAACTAAATTCCATGCAGCGGAGAGTAAATGGGCTTTGTTTTCAAACTATGTATCTGTAGCAAACTGGTCCTCCTAAATTCTTCCTTGCTGTATTGTGACAATTTTGCAGGTGTGAAAATCTGCATGCCTAGGGACCTGCTGTCAGGCCCGGGTAGTGCTCTGTGTCAGGGGTCAGCAAAGTGGGCATGTGATGCAGACTGCACTTGGCCAGCACCTCAGGGAGATGGATGGCCCATGGGTTCAGAAAAGAGAAAAACAGACTGGGGACTGGTTGTTCCTGGGGAACCAATCAGGTAAAACCGGGCCATACCTTACCAGATATTTCCTAAATTCCTTACTACCTCTGAAGTCCTCTAGTTGGCAAAAACTATCAAGAAACCACCCAGTACTGAGGAGGACCTCGGACATGAGCCTCCTCCATTCAGGAAGACAGTTTGTATCAGAAGCCTAAGCCAGCAGTTAACCTTTGTCTCCGCAATTCCGCTTTCTTGAAAGTTTACCCAAAGATCTAGCTTTAACACTTTTCTTAGAATGGCACTGGTTTGGGTTTTTTTTCTCTTCTAAAATAGCAAAAAGACCTTACACACAAATGTAAATATTTAGTGACAGGGGTATACCAATGTGTTAACAGTTCATGTGGTTCACATGGCTTTAAGTGGCAGAATCTAACAATTTAGCTTATACTTATTCTTTTAACTATCTACAGTGAGAACAAACTGCTTTTGTTGGTAAGCAAGAAAAGCAGAAGTTATTTTCTTAATGTTAATAGAAGTTGATACCGTTACATGGCAAAACCCATCATAAACAAAGTCAACACCAAAAAACTAGGAGAGACCATCTGCAATGTGCATCAGGAACAAAGGACTGACGTCACTAATAACTTTTTTTGACCTCTTAAAAACTAACAAACACCCCTAAATCTAACAATTAAATGTGAAAAAGCAAGAAACAGCTACTCGATCCCCACTCCCTAACCACGCGATCCCATCTACGTTGGGCGCCCTGCTGGAGGTGGGCTCACCTGACAGGCGTGTCTGAAGAGCTGCAGGGCCCGCTGGTCCAGCTCTCCCTTGCACAGCGCGTGGGAGCGCAGGTATAGGAGGGCGTTCAGCAGCAGCTGTTCTCGGCTTGGGCAGGGGCTCTGGCCCTTCTCCTCCAGCTCCCGTCCTCCTGAGCGCTTGAGCATCAGCTTGCTGAGGCCACGCAGCACCTCCTCCGACTTCACAGAGCACAGAGCGTCTGCGTGGGCATAGTAGGTAGGGAAGGCAGGGCCCACCGACGGGAAAGCCAGCAGGGATGTGGCCAGGGCCCCCAGCCTGTCTGCGCCAGCCAGGCCACCCTGGAGCGAGGCGTGGACCTCGCCCGCCACCAGCCGCATGCCATGCTGTAGCTGCAGGATGGAGGCCTGCAGCGGGGCTGTGGCGTCTGGGTACAGGGCAAACTCCTCGGCCAGCCGCCTCCGGAACTGGTGGTGTGACTGCTGCCAGGAGGCCTCCTCCTTCAGAAGGTTCTGGGCCACCTGGGCGGCCCGAGGTCCATCCGAGCGCAGGGCCTGCAGGAGCCGCGTGAGCAGATCCTGAACGGCGGGCGCCTGGGCGATGCTGCTGACGTAGTGGTGGATCTCCTGCACCAGGGCCTCGTACGTAGGCAGCGGGGGCCGGCAGGCCTGCTTCTTGGACAGGCTGCAGATTAAGCTCTCCAGCTGATCAATTCTCTGGCGAAGCAACCTAAAGGCAAACCAACACCACAGGCAAATTCCATCAGAGGCAAAACAACAAATCTAGACTGAGCTCTTGGGAAATAGAAGGCAGGCATTTCGGTTTCTGAGGCCTAAAATGATGATATACTGACAATCACAGTGAGAATGGATTACACATCTACAGCATTTACCGTGTGTAACCCGTATCGTCAAGCACTTTGGACGCACATCTCACTGAAGGAGGCACTATTTTATCCTGCTTTCACAGAGAGGGCGCTGCAGTGTTGAGGCACTGAGCGGTCTACCTGAGGTCTCAAGCTGATGGAACTCAGGACCACTAAGCAGCACCTCCTCAGGTACCAGGTGCCCGGTGCCTGGCATGGCACCCGACTCCTCCCACACCGAGAGGAAGCTCTGCGTTCAACCCTTCCAGCCCCCTGCAGGTCCGCCCCATCCTGGCAGAGTCTACTCTTCCTGATTATGACTGGCTTTGGGGTCTACTCGCCAACAGAGCTCACAGATGCAGATCGTAAGCTCAGCTCGACTCTGTAATTAGACTGCAGAATGGCTCCTTGAAACGATCCTGGCTGGTAAGCCAGGCCCGGTGACCACCACCGCGCGTCACCTGATGTGAGGGTGAGAGTGGCTGAGGATGGCGTCATCGTCCAGGTCTCTTCCGGTCCGCAGCTGGAGGGAGAGGCTCCGCGTCTTCCACTCACACTGCAGCTGGTGTAACTAGCACAGGAGGAGAGACTGGCTCGCGGCGCCCAGCCAGGACCAGGCCCGAGACACGCAGCCCTGCGGGAGGGTCGCCCCCTGGATGGAGGGAGCCTGGGCTCCCGAGTGACCCAACGGCTGGGGGGTGGCTTCAGCTTCACCAACCTGGGCCACTCGCCCCAGAGCTCTCAGGGGAAGAGGAGCTGTCCCACTGATGCCACTGAACTGCTGGGTCTCTGCTGTAGCGGCCTGCCCTTCACCCAGCCAATTTAATTTTCCCTCCTCCAAATATAGGTCTAATAAATCACTATTTAACACACTCAGTTCCTGAGTCTGGTTGGGAGTTCAAATGGCAAGAAGCACATCACATTATCGGAATCTACCTAATCCCTGACTTTTGGATAACAAACACCGACAGTCCAAAACCTAAAGTCTACTCATTCTTGTTGCCTAGTCACCAAGTCGTGCCAGACTTTCTTATGACCCCGTGGACTGCAGGCCGCCAGGCTCTTCTGTCCATGGGGGTTCTCCAGGCAAGAATACTGGAGTGGGTTGCCATGCCCTTCTCCAGGGGATCTTCACAATTCAGGGATCGAACCCACGTTTCCCGCGTCTCCTGCATCGGCAGGCAGAGCCTTTACCACTGCTCCACCTGGGATGGCCCTGAGGAATACTGGACCCTGTCTAAAGGAGTTACTCAAATCCAAGTATCCAAAACTGAGTCTAGGTATGGGGTCCCGATGGTGAGGGACAGTATGAGCGTTTAGGACAGCCTATCGATCGGTGGCCTGTAACCAGCATGGCGGTTATATAAGCCCTCGTGGTGCCTGACCCTACTCAGAGGAGCCCACAGACAGGACGACACAGCCTGGAGAACACACTCCTGGAACGCCACAGGGCAGCTCGTGCTCTGAGCACCCAGGAGGGCGGAGGAGGAGCGGTACGCTGAGCAAAGCCCGCCGGCCAGGGCGCGGCCCGAACGCCAGCCCTCCCGCCGTACCTCTTCCTCGGCGTACTTGAGCTTGTACTGCCTCTTCACGGCGGGGTCGAAGCGCGCCTGGGGCAGCCAGGTCTGGATCTGGAGCAGGCCCAGGCTCACCCACAGGCTCCCACGGCGGGCCGGCTCGGGCAGGTCGCGCTTGCCCTCCACCTCCCCGAACGAGTGGCGCAGGGCGGCAAGCAGGAGGCCCAGCAGGTCCTTGGGCAGCGCCTCCTGCCTGGCCAGCTCCCCCAGAGTCTCGCCCACGTGCTGGAAGGCCTGGCCATCCCCGAGTAGCAGCTGCCGGCAGGCGTGCACGTGCTCTTGCTGCCGGGGCGCGGGCAGCAGCTCCGCCAGGCCGGCCAGATGCCGGCACAGCACCAGGCCCTGGAGCCGGGAATCCGTGCGCCTGCGGGGCCAGGGGAGCGCTCACTGGGTCTGCAGTGCAGTCACCAGCATTCCTTTCTGACACTGGCGTTCATTCTTCCAGAAAACAGCGAGGCAGCCTACACTGCTCTCCAGACTACAGCTGGAGATGAATCTCTGTTCTCGGTCTGCATGGTTTCCGAGGCACCGCCCTCGTGGTGACAGACGCTGACAGCTGGCAGCGGCCAGCTCACAGCAGTCTCTGTTATGGGCTGAAAACCCACTCCTCCAGCCAAAACACACCTGTCCTCCACCCACCGGAAACAGCCACTACCCAAGCCAGCTCGGGCCGCGGTCCCCAGGACACACCCCGGAGGAAAGGCGGGGGCCGGCCCGTCCACCCGGGGAGAGGGGATACCTGAACTCTGCCGCCACCGGGACAGCCATGTTGGTCCAGAGCATCGCGCTGACGTCCCGGAGCTGCCGGCACCTCTCGACCCACTCGCCCAGGGTGACGCGTGAGGACGACAGGACAGGCAGGCCGCTCACGTCCCAGGGACCTGCTCCGCAGCTGCTGGTCACGATCTCAAAGCAGCACTTGGCGAACACGGCTCTACTGAGACCGCCGGGACCCTGAGGCAGGGAGGGGAGCCAGGTCAGCTTTTAGAAATTAACTAACGGGGTTTCAACGAGCGGCACTGGGGCGCCTCAGGCTGTCAGCAACAGGTAGCCGCCATCCTCAGACAGGACCAGGCTGGCAGAGTGGGGCCGGGTGCAGTGGGCCCCTGAAGGACTCCATTCTCCACGAACGAAGAGCAGGGGTTGCTTCTGTCAAGCGGGAGAAAACCCCTTGCACCCGGGCATCAGGAGGACCATTTCCGCGGCAGGGCTGGGGGCACACTGCGGAACGGTGAGACCTGGGGCAGGGGGAGCCGCTGCTTCCTGGACTGTTAACCGGGACACAGGAACAGTGTCCATGACAACAGGTGAGGGGTGAGATCCACAGGAGAGCAAACCTCGGCTGTGTGCGCCTCTGGGTGAGCCATGAGGTTCAACACTAAAGGCTTTGCGATGTCCTATAGTAAAGGAACCAGTTTTGATACAGGAATGGAACAGAGTCCTACATCCATGAAAACTGGTGAGAATAAAGTACTGCGTCAGACGTGGCATTTCAAATAAGATGGAAAGAATGAACTAGGTGAAACTAGTGTTGTTAATACTGCTTTCAGATATATTTGTTTGTAGATTAAAAAATTTACATCCCTACCTCACAAAAGAAGATATTCTGATGAGACTGACATAAACATGAAAATGAACAAATGGTTTTTCACTCTATGGGCAGTGAACAAAGACTTATTTAAAAGCATGTCAAAGCCACAAAGTAAAAAGTGGCTGGTGTATCTGCAAACTATAAAACGTGTGTGATAAAAGAAAACATCCTCAAACCTGAGAGACAATAGAAATATATTTCCTTCAAACCTGCGAGATACTAGAAATATATTTCCAACCATGTTAGGTGAAGGTTTAATATGCATAATATATAATGAGATCTTCATTAATAAAATGACATTTAATGACCCTTTTTAAACAAAGTAGGCAATAAACATGACTGGAAAATTCAGAGAAAGAAATAAAAACAAACAATATACATATGTAAAGATGCTCTATCTCAATAAAAATCAAAGAAATACAACTTAAAACAAGTTCTAAAGTGAATGACTGGTAATAATTCAAAGTATTGATGACACCAAGTAGGGCAAAGATATGGAAACACAGGATATGAGAAGTGATCCTGACTTCATGTCTTCCCTCTTCACCATCTCCTAGCAGGAAGAGTGAAAAACAAACCCACTTCCCTAGATGTTCTGATAACATATATAAATCTCTTTAAATGTGCAGACACTTTGGCCAAGGGTTAAATCCCAAGCCTCGTCACAATCCATGGGAATAGCAGACAAGTAGACAAAGGCTTGGACAAGGGCAGCTGATGCAGAGGTGCTTGCTACAGGAAGCGGGAGGAGAAGGCAAGAAATCTCAGTGCTTATCAATAAGACAGTGATAAATGCTTTGCAGCACAGCAGTACAGTGGAGTACCTTAAAAAGAAAGAGCCGGGTGACAGGCGCAAGTGCTCGTGAACCAGACTGTGTGAACCAAGGAAGTAGCCTTGCTTTTGATTACACGAGAGAAATTTTTTCTACTGTCAGACATTTTTATAATTTTCTGCCAACAAACCTTTAATGTGGGGTCCAGAAGAGATCTGGGGGTCTCCCTCCGCTGTTCACCATGTGGTGGGCTCCACGTCAGCCAGTACTCTGGATGTGTGGTCACAGTGCTGCTCCAGAAAGACGCAAACGTGGAACTGAACAACTCGGACCACAAAGAGATCCTTTCTTCAGCGGTCATCTAGAGATAAATGATTAATCAGGTAAGAGAGTGTTTGAGAAAGATTCTATAAATCCAGTTATAAGATCTCCATCTTGTAATATCATCCAGAACTAACATGGATTTAAAGATTATTAATCCTAATGTTTCTGATTTTCTGCCACCCCAGACATCTTAGTCACATTATTTAACCTATTTATACTTTGATAAAACAAACATGAGATCTGATTCTGTAAGACTGCATGTGAAAATGTAATAAAAATAACCACATAATTATGTATCAAAATAAATGAATGAAACATTATAAAAAAAAATTTAAGGCTGTACCAATGAAGTAATAGTAACTACAATTCACCACTATTCATATTCAACAAGTTACTCTCTATGGAAGAGTAAAAAACACTGATTATACATTTTTGAGCAAATTAAATAAACATCAGCAAGTATTTTAGCCTCATCTAACTGGGGACCAAATGGAATGAAACTATGATAAGAGCAGGAAAATGCCTAGAATAAACACTCAAAGTTCTCCTCTTTGAAACTTAATTCAGAAAAGATTAGTTTTACAACATGCAATTTTTGAGATTATTCTGCAATGTTCTGCAACTAGTGTGCCACAGAAAATCTAATCAGTTCACAGTGCAAAGGCGGCTTTTTGATTTTGACTTTTATTTTTACCTTTTGATGGTGTGCTAAGGACCAAAGCTCTCGAAGCTCTTGAGGAGCAACTGGTGTGTGCTTAAGACAAAATGTGATGTGATGGCTTATCTCCTCATCTATTTGAGGCTGCTGGTTGCTTGACCTGCTCAAGAAATAGAGATGGGGAGAGAGTAAGCTGTGGGCTTTCCATGAACTGCCAGAAAACTGCTATGGGAGGGGAGACGGAACACACACAAAATAGGCAAAGAATCAAGAATTTTTGGCTTTCCAAAGTGGCAAATGACCTCCCCCTGCTTCAGCAACTACTCCCCCCCCCCAAGACAAGGCTGTGCTTTGTTTTAAATGTAGGATACACAGAATAAACTTCCATGAAAATAAGCTGCCCCAAAGGGAAAAACCTGAAGGATGGCTCACCTTCCCAGACAAGCCTGCGTCATAAAATCGGCCGTGACTCTGAACTGCCAAAGCAAGGCCAGGCACTCCATCGCAGGCCACAGCTGAACACTCCTGGCGAGCTGGGTGAAGGAGCCAGGGTCTGGCTGCGACAGGAAGGAAGCTTCACTGTGCTTTTTCTCCAGAAAACCAAGTGAAATTCCTTTGGCTTTTAGCTCTGAACACTGAGCATTCACAAGATTCTTCAGTGCATCTAGACAAAAAGATACACAGCAGTCAGTGGTCAGGCTCAGACTCCCAACAGCCAGTTATGTGACTGAGCTTGAGTTCAACTTCACCTGAGCTCGAGTTTCTCATGTGTTAAATAACACTATTAATACCTGCACAATTCCAATGACAGAATTAAATAATGTATGTAAAGTTTAGCCTTATGCCTGACACTTAGTTAGTGCTCACTATAGTATATGGGGGGGCGAAGAAGGAGAAGAATATCCAAGGGAGAAATTTTTTAAACTTACAAAGAAAAAGAAAAAAAACCAACAACTTATTGGCTGCAGAGAGCATGCTTAGAACCACTGTCAGCTAGCCACACACCTGAGTCAACATCTTCCAGAATATTAGCTCGGAGGACCAACCCCCAGGCCCGGAGGAGACTTTTCTTTAACGTCCCTTCAGAGGCAACCATCTGGAGCCGACTGATGTCTTCCCGCCATCCACTCTCCCCAAGAGCAGGCATCCACTCTCTGATGCTAAGAGCTTTGTTAAAGATCTTCAGTTGTGAAAAACACTCTACGACCAGCTCATCCTAAAACAATAAAACCCAGGAGAGCCTATTACAGAGGAGAAAAGTGGTTCTTTTTAGAAGCCTGTTCATGTCTGAAACAGTTTTTAAATATTTCCTCAATGCTTCTACAAACATAAAGTTGGTTAACTCCTGTTGCTCTAAGGATATTTTACAGTAATCAAGTTAAAAGTCTATTCAACCTTAAAAGTCTCAAGACTAAGCAAAACAATAACACTCAAAAAATCAGTAAATAGTGCTCACTGAACATTCAAAAATTTGCAGGCAGGGCTGAGTCTAGTTAAATGGCAGTGCCCACATTCCAAGAGAGCTTTAGAAAAGGTCAAACCTTTGTGTTAACTACATGCTTCCAAATTGTACCTTAAAAGGAAAGGGTCGTCCCAGGAACTTCTGCAACTTCTTTACACCTGTGAATCCACCAGTTGGGCTCTCCAAGCAATTCTGAATATGTTCTGAAATGGTCTGAACCTCTCTGTAGTATCTTTAGCAGAGGAGATAAAAGGCAGAAGGGAGGTGAGGAAAGGGGGAAGTGCTGATATTAAGGGACACTGCATATACTTTATACTAGGTTTACATTCACTGACAAGTCAAGGATGGAACAATCCAAAGTAAAGTAGGAAGAAACACATTTCCTTTCCAAACATCAATCCTGTAGATACTGACATCGTTTCTCTAAATATGAGTCTTACTTGTCTTCATGGTTCATCAGGAGCTGGGGGATCCGACAGACCAAATGTTTTAAAACCCAGTGCCAGTGAAGGGCAAGCAAGGCCAGGCCCGAGGCATCTACTTTTACCGTGTCGGCCACAGTCCAAAACCGGTCCCGCCATTGCACAGAACCCAAGATCTAAAAACAAAGCAAATCAAGACTGGTCACAAACATCTCACAGCAAAGGACACAAACACAGACTTCAATCGTGAATCAATATGCAACATATACATGTTAAAGAGCTAGCATCCGACTGGAAAGTTTTTTAGGGGTATTGAGGCAGTCAGAGAAGGCAAAGCTTTTCATCCTATCACTGGGAGTTCAGAGCCACTGGGGAAACAGAGTCACTGGGTCGTGTGGTAAGTGTGCACCCCATGTTATAAGAGATCACAACCTGCTTTACAAAGAAGCTGCACTCTTGAACCCCAGCCAGCAGAACAGGCAGGTTTCCGTTGTTAACCTTGGCCGTTCTGGTGAGCGGACCTGCACCTCGGTTTCAATTTACATCTCCTGGATAACTAATGATACAGAAATTTCCAAGTGCTCAGGGGGCATTCATTATCTTGAGAAACATCTATACAAATTCTCTTGCTCCTTTTTACAGCTGGGCTATCACTTTGGCTTAAATAATTTACATACAATTTATAAGCCGTGTCTCCTCGTGTTTTCCTTCTCTTAAAGCTGTCTATTAACAACCATTTTTAATTTTGACAAAACTGAATTCATCTATTATTTCTTTTATGAAGAATGCCCTGAAATCTCTGCCTATCCTCAGGCTGTGAATATTTTCTATGATTTCTTTTAGAGGTTCATTAACTTTAGCTTTTAGACACAGGTCTATACTCTGTTTTGATGTTAACTTTTCTGACATGAGGCAGGAGTCAAGACTCGTTTATTACGTGGATATCTAGTTTTTTCATGACCGTTTGTTAAAGAACGGTTTCCCTCATTAAATTAATTTACCATATATTAATATTTGAGGGTCTGCTTCTAAATTCTCTTTTATTAGTCTATGTCTATCCTTATGCCAGTAACTACTGTTTTTATTAATGTAGTGCTGTAATGCAAAAGTCAGGTACTCTGAGTTTCCAACATTGCTGTTCTTCTAATTGTGTATTTTTATGGCAAAGCAGTCTCCAGATTAGTGACCCTCTTTCAGTTTTATGGTGTTAAAGCTATTTTTATAATAATATCATATTACTTGCCCTCTTTACTTTGGTGACATCTGCACTGATGGTACCAAAGAAAGGGCAGGGGATGGGGTGGCATGCAAGCC
This sequence comes from Capreolus pygargus, assembly GCA_012922965.1. Lineage (NCBI taxonomy): Eukaryota > Metazoa > Chordata > Mammalia > Artiodactyla > Cervidae > Capreolus > Capreolus pygargus. The sequence goes on from SNSB01003831.1 coordinate 764,451, forward strand.
GCGACCGGGTGTCTGGCAAACAGCGTGTAGAAAATGAAAGGATCTGTCAGTTCAAGAGAAACAAGCCTGCCGAAAATAAAACTCAAAACTTGTAAGCAAAGCTCAGAACTCTGAGAAACTAAGAGCGTGACAAATTCCCAATACTTAAAGATTTTCTGATGAAGTCCTGCAGTAATTTTTCAAGAGTATGACTTCTTAATTTATACTGGAAAATGAAATGCGCCAACATTTGGAAGATCTGACAACTCACTTAACGCTTTCCAAATTGCCAATGCGCGGGCTGCGGATGCACACAGGCGCAACGTGCAAGGACAAAGCCCATCCGCGTGCAGGCCAGGCAGCGGGTTTCAACACGTGCCAAGATCGCCGTTTTTCCAAATTCCACGTTATAAGTGACCTTTACAAAACTGTCACTTGGCAAGCGGTGGTATAGGATCAAAGGACATTCGCAATTACACGGGAATGTTTGTTAAACCAGCCTTTGCTTTCCCAGCTCTTAGCAACATGAAATAGAGGTCAGCTTCTCCTCACAGACTTCAACCCCTACAACATACTGTAAGTCAGCAAACCAGGGGCAGGCGTGAAAAACCGGCCTGCCTCTGTTAAGCCCGACACGGAGAGATGTACAGAAATGTAACGCCGTTTCACTCTTATTAATTTTTGTTTTGGAAAATGGTTGGTTTTTCATTAAAAATGTTATTCATGTTAACATGAATTTGTTACTGTGTCTTTAAACAGACTAACACATAATTTTTTTACATTTCTCAGATTTATTTCCTAATACGGTAAATATACACGTAACCACATATGCAAAAGCTCTTTGAGATTTGGGAATGGCGGGGGCGGGGGCTGGGCGGGGGCTGGAGAGGCAAGTCTTGAGACTAAAAAGTTTAACACGTACAATTCTACAGTTACTGGAATAAACTGGATTCAATCCCAGTTTAGTCCACATGTGAGAATCATGTCTAAGAAGGCTTAAGGGAACTAAAATATAACAGTTAAAATTCTGATTTTTGGCAACAAGTGGATGGACAAATAAGTTATAGTATGTATACATACAACAGATTATTACTTGGCAATAAAAAGGAATGAATTGAGACACAAAACAATATGGATGTATCTCAAAATGACTTTAAATGAAAGTGGACAGATGAAAACAATATAAAATGCCAGAAACAGAAATATAAAAGCAATATAAAATGCTGTAGTAACAAAAAGCAGATCAATGGATACCTGCTGGAGGTGGAGGGCAGAAAAAAGGAAGAGAAAACAGAAGATGAAAGGTTTGAGGGTGATGGATGGGTTCACTGTCATGATTGTGGTAACAGCGTCAATGTATACACAGGTCAAAATGTATAAATCTGTACACTTTAAACATATGCAATTTATTATCTCAATTACACCCTTATACAGCTTTAAAATATGTGCATCTATTTAAAATTCACAAGAACAATTTCTCAAATAATATTGGACATATGACTACACTGAAGTTAGCTGTTCCCCTAAAAATCTCTGTGCCAAGAAATATGTCACTTACAAGAACAACGGGTGCACCTCCTCACCTCATTAACTCTGGTATCAGACACCGTGCCCTGACAGGACTGTGCCCATAGCAGGATTAGCGCGTCACAAAGCTCAAAGAAAGCAGCAAGATTGACCACGATTTCATGGGGCAGGCTGTGATAGCTCTCTGGATCTTAGAGGTGGTATAAACAAGAACATGTGATCAGTTTTAACTCTGCGGACATTTTCAAAGTTAACAGCAGTCTAGAACTTAATATTATCCTCAGCACAAAGGTCAAGGTCAAAGTTGAAAGCAAATCTTTGCCTAATATTATTAAGTTAGGTGTGTATACATAGAGATGTTCATGTCTCAATTAAAAAAAAAAAAAGCATTTGTTTAAACACAAAACAAACTCTAAGATATTACATACATGACCAGATGGACAGATAACAGGAAGACATGAGAAGATATAAATGAATCTCTACTATGAACAGTAGCTCCTGCAGGAGCAAACTTTTCTGTTTTTATGCTTCTGCAGTTTGAATATTTTCCAAGAAATACCAATATCTCTTCAATTAAAAAAAAAAAAAAAGGAAGGAGGAAGAAAAGAACCCGTAACCAAATGCTTATGAGCTCATACTTTTGAGTCAAGAGACCAGGTCTCAAGCTCTGGCTCCACTGCTTGCTGGAGATGTGACCCAGAGCATCTCGGTGCCTTCCTTTCCTCACTCATAAGACCCGCCTCATGGTGGTCAAAAATACAAATAAATAAATGAGACTGAGGACATGTAGAAAAGCGCTTAGTCAAAAATACCGAGTAAAGGAAGATGTCAAAATCAGGCGGCCAAATCAAAGGGACTCAGCAGCATGGCAGCACCCGAGGAACCTCTCACCGTCCGAACATCATGCAGCAGATGCGAAGCTGAAGGGGGTAAGCGCTACGTCCTCACCTTTATGGAATTCCAAGGACATTCTCAAAACACTGTTTCTTAACTTTTTGCCACCAACAGAAACCAAATTTGCTTCAGTAAAAATCCGTTTTTCCCGGTCGAAATATATGATGGTCCTGAAATGAGATTCCACAATTAACAAATAGTGATCAGTTCATAATACTTATCACAGCCTCTACCTGCTGAATCTTAAGAACCCTTGGAACGAACATCAATTTCCCTCAGTTTGTCATTCCCCTCAGGCCTCTGCAAATTCTGGCTGAGAGAGACGCGCAGTGACAGAGACGACAACCAGGCTGGCGGGAGCAAAGCTGCCGGGCCCACTGCGCTGCCCTGCCACGCCCTGACGACCCGCACTGTGGACTCCCAACACTGGCCATCACGGGAAGCCCGGGCAGCCCAGTGGCTTGGGCCCGGTGCGTTCACTGCTATGGCCCAGGTTCTGCCCTGCCACGCCCTGACGACCCGCACCGTGGACTCCTGACACTGGCCATCACGGGAAGCCCGGGCAGCCCAGTGGCTTGGGCCCGGTGCATTCACTGCTATGGCCCAGGTTCTGCCCTGCCACGCCCTGACGACCCGCACCGTGGACTCCCGACACTGGCCATCCCCGGGAAGCCCGGGCAGCCCAGTGGCTGGGGCCCGGTGCGTTCACCGCTACGGCCCAGGTTCTGCCCTGCCACGCCCTGACGACCCGCACTGTGGACTCCCGACACTGGCCATCCCCGGGAAGCCCGGGCAGCCCAGTGGCTGGGGCCCGGTGCGTTCAC
>SNSB01003831.1:767684-792423 GCA_012922965.1 Capreolus pygargus
TGCTACGGCCCAGGTTCTGCCCTGGTCAGGGAACTAAGACTTCAAAAGCTTCTCGGTGCAGCAATCCCCACCCAAAACCCCAAACCAGCCATCATACAATTAATCTGCACGTCAGAAGTCACCCAGGGAGGAGGATGAAGGAGCTGCTGGGGGGAAGGGACAGGGGTCCTCTGAGGTGTTGCTGCACATCAATCACACGAGTGAGTTCACTTTGTGAAAATTCATCAAAACGACATATATTCATCATTAGTGGCACTTTTCTGTAATGCATGTTGTACCTCAGTTAAAAAATTACTTCTCTAAATCTCTTACACTGATGGACAATTAAAAATATTACTGGGCATTACATTAAACAGTGAGGAATGATTTATAAAACACTTAGGTAAATTTATACTATATGTGACTATGTACGTAGACCTTCAACATTTGATGGGACAGACTGCTGAGGAAAGAACTTTCGAAAATGCAGGGAGCTTCTGGGAATCACACAGAAAACAGTGGAAACAGAGCTATCCTGTGTTAAAAGATTAACCATAGGACAAATCCCACTACTGATACTTCCCAGTGTATATTAATAAGCACCCTGTTAAATTATTAAGAATCTGCCAATTCAAAGGCACTAGGACATCAGGGTCAGAATGACTTTTCGCTGCACATAGAACTTGAAGGAGAGGTGGTAACAAAGGCAATCATGCCAGACGCTCAGCACTCCTCAGATTCAGAAAATTAAATACACATAAACTATATCTTAGGCAATATGGGTTCGATTCCTGAGTTGGGTAGATCCCCTGGAAAAAGAAACTGCAACCCACTCCAGTATTCTTGCCCAGGAAAATTACATGGACAGAGGAGCCTGGCAGGCTGCAGTCCATGGGGTCACAAGAGTCAGGCATGACTTAGCATTAAACAACGATCTGTGAAGTCACAGGGCACAGCGAGGCAGACAGTGCCCAGGACAGCAGGCTTCACCTACTTGTTTGCAACAGACTCTAAAAGGGCAAAGAGCTGTTCAGGCCGGTCTGTCTGTGGGTCACAGTCCATCGCATTCCGGATGATGTCCACAGCCTGCATGTTCCATCGGGGATCCAGAGGGACCACAGATTCATCTGGTTTAAGGAACAAAAGAGAAGGTAGGCTTTTGGAGTTAAACCCCCTGTCTGGCAAATCTCACTGTTTTACTTTGATCACACAGAGTCTTGCTGGGGAAGAGAAACGGAAATGGTTCAATCCGTGACAGTTCCAAAACCAATGCATTCACCTGCTCAGGTCCCATTCATGGTTGGAAAAGAATTCATGGACTCAATTACCCAATCTTTTGCCATTAACCACAAGAAAACTAACTTCCATGACAGAAAATAAATGAACACACCTCAGTAATTTGTCTTGAACAAGAAAAACAACTCAAGATTATTCTGCTTAAAACCCACTTCTTTATAATCACAGGGTACGCTGCTGCCACCTCCGCTCCTGTGGCTCAAACTTGGCATCAGGCGTCTCTGTGCAGCAGCAGGCATCATTCTGGCCTGGTCCGGAGGTGGGGCTCCCAGTGGCAGGAGGTATGAGAAAGCCATGGGAATGTTAGTTTGAGGGTGGCTGGGTGGCTCAGTGGAGTACTTCATGCTCTGAAGGCATCCACAACACAGGAGACTAACCAATGCCCACTGTGAACAGCAAGGTCCGGGGGGACCCGTATCCCCAAACCTTGCATGGCTACATGAGCCAGAGCAACTCAGATGAAGAGGAAAAGGAAGATGAGCCCATCAGTGGGCAGGCCAAGGCTGCCGCGAAGCGAATCGAGCCCTCTGCCTAGAACTACGTTCTCAAAACCAAAGTTCTTCCATGAACGGAAAGTCATAATTCACTTCAGCCACAATATGCCCCTGACATCAGTTTTCTCTGTCATTTGACTTCTGCCCAACCATCTACCCCACTACCTTTAGTGTACATGAGGCAGTCATATGTACACATAAAATTATAATTATATAAACATCAGGCTTAGCACAAAAGCATCATGCACACTTTTTTTCTAAACCAAATTGGGTAATAGCATGTTTTGATCAATGTCAGATGAAAATTGAGAAATTCTGAATACCTCATTTAATTAGCTTGGATGGCTATTTATCATTGTGGTTTTGTTTCATAACTTTGAATTTAAGACTTTGTAACTTCATCATTAAGGTTTTCTGTTTAAGACACTGAAGGTGTACTATTTTACCTTCATCTCAAAAGAGATCACAGTTTAAAACCCTTTCTTTTAATGGTACTTTCTTTTAACAGTACTTACTAACACATCACAGACTATTACAAATTACAGGGGCCCCAGAAGAATGAATTTGATTCCCATGTGTTTTCAAACAAAGGCAGCTGAGCACGAACGAGGGACCCAGAAGCAACAAGCCGGTTTGTGGCCAGGCTGGGACTGGAGCCCAGACCCCAGCTCCCATGTTCCTCCCACCGCATTGGGTGTCGTCATCCTTTTTCAGAAACTGAACAATCAATACACAGTTTTGAAAAGAAGCAACAGAATATGCCTCTGGATACTCCGAGTCTTCTTTTTAAAACTGTTACAAGGGGGAGCTCTGACAGATCTTTTCCCCATGGACTCAACGGACAAGAGTGCTGAGAGCTAGAAGTCAAGGCAAGTGCAGTACCTGCTGCATTTGGCTGTAATATTCTGATGACATCGCTGACCCCAGACGATAGAGAACTTGAGTAAAAATTCCTGAGAGCTGCAGCGCTGGCTTCCAAGTGAATCTGTACGGACTCTGTGGAGGAAGGAGCGGCAGACGTTAGCTACCACCTAAAGCAGTGCCGTCCCCTCGAGCTTTCTGTTCTGTAGCTGCCGGTGGCCACGTCGCAGGTTATGTTTCAGGAGCTACCTGTGTCTGGCAGCCATCACACAGGACAAAGCAGATGAGAATCCGTATCCAATTTCCTTCTACACATATTTAGACATCACATGTACCACCCAATAATATGCACATACACTGGCTTATCTACAAATTCTCCTAGAATAGAAACACTCATATAAACTCAATTACTTTAGTCAACAAGTTATACCCACAAATTCTGGTATTTTAAAACCTTTAAAGCTACTTGGAATGAAAAATGTACAAAGAAATTAAGAATGATCATTTAGACCACTGGAACGAAAGTAAGATTAGAATCTTATGTACTTTTATGGGAAGTAAATTTACTAAAAGCAACCCTTTTCCAGAAGGGATGCATGTGCAACAGAGTAAGTACAGGGGAAAAAAAACCCAGGATGTTCAGAAAGTTAAAAGTAACATAATACAGTACATTTTCCTTCTGGATTTGATAGAAGACTGGACAGATCCTGAAATGCTGAGGTTTACATGGGGAAAAGTTTCTCTCGGGGATCAACTAGGGTAGACGTGTACCTTAATGTTTTAACAGTTAAATAAACAATAATGCTAAGTCATAAACATCCTGCTAGGAGCTTCCCCAGATGTAATTTTAACTGTGTAGTTGAAGAAAAAAGCAACTGCTGAGTTATGAAAGCAGGGTATATATACATAAATTCCCTCATTACACAAATCAAGCTTCTTTACTCACCAAGCCCCTGTGGCATATTCTTGGCTAAATGATAAAGCCATTTAACTCTGAGCATCCAGTCTTGATTGGTTGCTCTTTCTATGAGCAATTTAACAGCCACAGCCAGAGCATCTGGTTCATCAATCCAATAAGTATCCACTTCAACTGAAGTGAACTTTAAGTTCTCTGGGTGGGAGGACTGCATAATTTTCTGTAAGTCTGGCAAAGTAAGAGGCTGAATCCTGAAATTCATTACAACAGACAAAGTTAGTATTAGGGTTAAATCTTCATTTCACATTTCAAAGAACCAAGACAAATAACTTTATAATTAATCCATCAAAGAGTTAATAGGGAATATATAAGTTCCCTCCAAAGAGGGAAAATCAAAACATGTACCTATAATAAATAATAAATAGGGAGCAATATCACAACAAACAATGAAACTATGTGGAAAGTGATCACGTAACATTCTGGTCAAATATATTCAGTAGTGACCATGACCATCTAAACAAAGAGGGAAGGAGGAAAGCTGGAAGGAAGGGAGGGAGGAAAAGTCGAGAGAAACACAAGCTCAAGGCTCCGCTAACCTTGCCCAGTTGCTTGTTTTCATGCTCAGCCTGTTGAGACAATACGCCAAGATCTGCCCATCGCCTCGGACTTTAGAGAGGTGAGAGTCTTCTGTAGTGAAGAGCGCCGAGGGCAGAGAATCTGGCCACAGCCCCAAGGCGAGAAGGGAGCTGCCCCAGGTTTCCTGTGCTTGCAGCGAAGAAACATGCTTCTCTAGGAGAGCCTGCATAAGCTGGAGGGAGACAGAAACACACGGTGTACGGTCCCCGAGACACAGGGCTAGTGGAGTGACGGCAGCCTTCCAGGTCAACAGCCAGGACACATTCCTCAATACCCAACATGACAAAATTTCACCTTTTCTGCTGAGAGGCGAGTTTCAAGGCATATTTAATCACATTTATGCTATTTTCCAAAAAAGTGCCTGGACACCAGATCTCTGCTCCAGCATAACTGCAGGTGAGCTCTCTAAGGCCGTTAAAGTTGCTGCTGGCAGAGCACCTCCCACCTCCTGTAGTGCTGTCCTGCAGGAAGCTGTGTCAGACACCTCACAGTACCTGCTGGTTTGCTGGGGAAGCCTGGGAGCCGACATATGCTTCCCAGCACGCTGTAGAAAACGCGCTGTCTAAGCTCAGGCCTCGCTGCAGATACTGCACGATGAGTGAGGCTGTCTGGATGAGGTTCGACACTGAGGATGCTGGAGAGGCTGTAGAGAAGAAGACAGTGCCATCCGTGAGCAACAGATTCTGCAAAACCTCCAGAGAAGACGGCCAAATCTCATCTTCACGTCACACTTGCACCGGGCCCTTATCTCAGAAAGCCTTCCAAGTGGACTCCAGGGGGCTCAATGGCACTCACACTCACTCACATTCGTTCCCGGCAAGCCTGCCTCCCCCACTCCCTCTCCGGGAGCAGCGCCTTGTGAGGAAGTGACCAGATGCCTCAGGCATGCCAAAGCCTGGCCACATACACCCTCAGCCTCAAGCTGACACCCTGAAGGGGACAAAATGAGTGTGGCAGCAAAAAGCCCCGTGGGCTCTGAAACCCAGCTCAGCTGTCACTGTCAACTGCGGGGCTTTCCCGAGCCACTCAGCCTCTCTCTTCCATAAGATGGAAACGTGCCTTGCAGAACTAACATGAGGGTTAAATAAGCAGCCACCACCGCACCTAACACAGAGGGGTTTACTAAACAAATAACATTTCATTATTTTTCATTGTTATTATTACTGCCCTTTCTTGTACCTTCAGACATTTAGAAGAAGTAACACCTGTCTGTTTTAAACAATTCCAAGTTCCCACTTTATTCTACCTTCAAGAGATTCAATGATGCCTGTGAAAGATTTTCAGGACAACCTTCACCAACCTCAGGGCCAAAAGTAATATTCTTCCGAGTGTGGGCCTCTGACTGCATGCCTCAGAATTCCCTGGGAAGCTTCCTGACATGCTGATTCCTGTGGCTCACTCAGACCAGCTGAACCCAGTCTCTCGGCGGGCAGGGGCAGGAGGGGAGTAGCCAGTACATCTATATTATTAACAGGCTTTCTAGGTCATTTCCACCTCTATGTATACTAAATGCAAGAACTCCCAGACGAGCAGTCAAGTGAAATGACATGAATTTCCAGAGGAATAAAACCCTGCAGAGGCCTGCAAGTCAAGCACCTTACCTACAACAGCACTTCGGGCCTCTGTGTGCAAAGCCAAAAGGGTGTCACACACGCTGCCCCCCACCAACCCAAGGCTGTGCAGAAGGACTTTCAGATCTAGGTCATCTGGGATGCTCCTGTCCCCGTCTCCTGAAATGTAGATTTCAAGTCCACGATTCCTCATAGCTCGGGAGATTTCTCCATGAACAGGATCCATTGAGAGAAAAAGTCTAGTAGTACAAGCAATTCAAAGAGGGGGAAAAAGATGTCAAAATCTCAGTGCAACCAACAGTGTAGCTCCGCAGCACCTGGCAAGGGCAAAGCACATGTGGCTCACCCTCAGGAGCTGGGCACCGACGGCCCAGCTCACAGATGCACTCTATCCTCTAGTTCCAAGCACATCAATAAAAAGCAAGGCAGTTTCGCTTTCTAAGCAACTAAGGATTGTGTATCCACCTTGAGTACTGAGGGCTGTAAAATTCTTACTCTCAGATATTCCCCAAATCAGCCAGTGCTAATTCATCATTCTAACTCATTTCCAGAGAAAACAAAAAGGAGGAGTGTGTTCTCCAGAAACACTTAGCTTCCTAACAGCCAGTGTCCACCGCTTCTGCATCGAGCTGCCTGGTAGCTCACCCTTGCCCCAGCACTCAACAGCAGGTTCCTGCTGAGCCTCCTGGCGCCAGACCTGCTCCTCGGCCAGTCTCCCCCTGCTCACTGAACAGCTCTCCACTCACCTCACTGCTCAAGCCAGAGCCTCAAGTGCTATCACTGCTTCCCCCCGTTTTTAACCCACAAGCCCGTCAGCAAGCCCCACTGATCTGACTGCCTGAGTGTAAGCCATCGTTTTTTCCATGAACTATTGCAAAGGGCTCTTAATGGGTCTCCCTGCTTCCACCCTTCACCACCAACCCTAGGCAGGGACCTCATCTTTCTGCTGACTGAGTGTACAAACACAGTATGTAAGGGGGCCCTAATGAATGGCCACCTCTGATATCCAGGTTGAGACTTTGAGGCAGGAATACCTGAAATTGGGATGTGGTGTTACGGTGGGAGTGGATCCATCGATCATTCCTCTCTCGCTGACAGTGAGGACACCTCCAGGTTCCAACAGAGCATTCAGACGATCCAGCACTGATGGGCTGCAGAGAGAACCCAAACGGAGCACAGGCCCGGGTGCCATGCTGACCACTGCCCTGGCTCGGGCCTCCTGCTCCTCCTGACCCACCCCCCACTCCCGGACAGAATGAAGATCTCTTAGCTGATCAATACTGGAGAAGGAAATGGCAGCCCACTCCAGTGTTCGTGCCTGGAGAACCCCAGGGACGGGGGAGCCTGGTGGGCTGCCGTCTATGGGGTCGCACAGAGTCGGACACGACTGAAGCGACTTAGCAGCAGCGGCAGCTGATCAATACCCCTTTTCACTCCCGAAGGCACACAGCCTAGCGCGTCATAAACGTAACAGGATTTTAATTGAGGACATTCTGAAAATGTTCAGAACGTAGAGAAGCCCGGATCTGACCCGTACTGCGCTGACTGAGTAGGCACAGTAGATTCATGCTCGTCCTTCTCCTGACTTTAGAACCAATGGTACACTTGGAATGCACAGTTACTAACACCTGCTCTGCTTATCAGATCCTCCAGTATAGACATCTGTACTTCAGAATGACCTAAAGAGGAAGCTTTCTGGGGTTAAACGAAAACGTGTAACTCAAAGCAAGTTTTGGCTGGAAAAAAAATAATCCAATTTTGTTAGCCTTCAGTTCAGCTTAAAACTATCTTCTAGAACGAAAATCTTGCAGCTAATGACCAGCTACCACTGTTCACCACGAGGGGAAGTCTGCAGAATACAGCAGACGATGTGCTTACAGTTAAGGAAACAGTGGATTAAAAGCAGCAGAGCTTCCACCTGGAGTCCTACTTTGACAAGCATCTCCCAACCTTCAGTCAGACCTACTCATGATTGAACAGAAGGTCCTTACTTGCAGAAGTTAATATTGTCCATCAAAAGCCAATCTCCAGACTTCAGGGCCTGAACCAACATGCTGTCAACCCATTCGAACGTGCCATGGCTGCGGCCACTGGCTGACTGCATAAGCTTCACCCCAAAGCTTCGGAACTCCTCCACGAGTTTGGCAAACTCTGAAATGTCACAGTCACAGAACTTAATTTCAAACCAGGGCAATCAAAGACAAACAAAATAAAAAACTAAGAGCTTATTAAAAGAAGGCTGGAAATGTATGGCTCAGTTCTTTAAAGTTTCATAAAAAGGTGAGCAAAAGGATTTTTGTTTTTGTTGGAACAAGTAAGAAAATTAGGTTTGGGGATAGAAAATACTTCTTAAGGGCTTTCTGAATGAATGGCTAGATAAGAGCTGACTCAAAGGTGATGGAGAAGGTAAATAATATTTACCTGTCTTAATTTCTCAAATGGCAGAAGGATAAAGCTTCCTGCTTATTATTGCATTTATACCATATGAAAGTGCTATAGGTTTGCACAATGTAACTAATGTTAGCACACCAGGCTTCCTTTATAATGACCACATCATATATAGTAACAACTGGTATTTATTTATTTATAAACTCTACAGTTTATATAGCCCTTTCCTGGAAAATTTTCAACTGGTCTTCCTTATTAGAAATTGATTCTAACCCTTTTTCGTATGACAAGATAATATATTTCTGCTTCTAGCCATGAAGGATTGACAAGGTTTAGACTTAAGCTCACAGTGTCAATGACGAGAAACCGGGTACACTATATGAATCACAACTGCTTTCAGACACGGAAAACAGACAGCACGGAACTGGGACCCCAAAGGGAAGGAGGCCTGGGACTGATGGGCTTTCGGCCTGCAAGCAATTTCTAGATTGCAAAGCAGGAAGAGGAGACTCAAGCAGATCCCGAGGTCTCACTAACGTGAGGACACAAACTGAGATTCAGGGAGATGGAGGCAGCCTGAATGAGAGGCAGCATGCTCAAAAAGCAGAAAGGGCTCCAGAAATCCAGAGGAGGTCCCTGGGCCTTTGGCTCAATAATAATCTCCATGTGCAAGGGAAGGCTGAAATTCCACGTGTAAAAAATTCCAAGGAAAGAAATATTACTGGGGAGCTGCGAACTGAACAACTCCCAGAGTTCACACAGGGCTGAATAACACTCCAGTTCCCACCAATCAAAGCGAAGAGACCCCATGGAACACACAGGACCTTCAGAAGAGATTACACAGGGCCATGCCTCAAGAAGGGGGTTAATCTGATTTAGCACCACACACAGGTTAAGAGTTTAGGGACTTCCTAGGTGGTGCCAGTGATAAAGAACACGCCTGCATGTAAGAGACGCAGGTTCGATCCCTAGGTGGGGAAGATACCCTGGGGAAGGAAATGGTGACCCACTCCAGTATTCTTGCCTGGAAAATCCCACGGACAGAGGAGCCTGGTGGGCTACAGTCCACGGGGTTGCAAAGAATTGGACACGACTTAGGTAAGTTGACTCTTCTTAGCACAGAGTCGACAGTGACTTAGCATGTAAAGGATACGCTGGCCCTGATCTTAAACAGCTTAATAGCAAGACTGAAAAGATAAAAGTGATCGAAAAGCAACTGAACAGCCTTAGCAGCCAGTCAAAGGAACCCTCAGAACACAAAAAAAACAGCACTCAGCAACTTCAATAAGTGTCCAGAATCTAATAGACATGATTAGACATATTTTCTGGCTTTTTAAAGTCACTAAGTGCTGCATTCTGATGTTAATAGAGCTATTATAAAATATTCAATATATATAAAGATTTTAAGGTAAAATATGAAACACCTAGAATATATTTTAAAAGTCATACATATTTATCACAGAAACATTAAAGTATAAATAGTTTAAAAAAGAAGCTATTTTCAATCAAAAATAAACAAGTTTTACAGCCAGCCTTTTAGACTCTATTGATATCGCTAAGAAATTACTATGAAAATAAATCCTAAATAAAAAGCAGTATTGAGAATTGGCTGTGAGAACTTACCCTACATATTTAAATTTTAACTGACTTACGAAAGAAACATATACACAACCAGATTTCAGGTTTTGAAGTCAGAGAGGCTTGGAACCAAAACCGAGTCCAAACGCATCATAACAAGAAGACAGTGGGCAGGCTAAGCTCTCTGAGCATTCATTCCCGATGTCTAACATGGAGTTACCTTTCGTTGAAATGTGGTGTTGTGAGGGTTAAAAGTAAATATATTTTATATAGTGTCCAACGCTTGATAGGAATTCAGTGGTGAGTTTACAATCCCTAACAGGTAAAACCATAAAGTGACGCGGGGGCGGGTTTAGTCGCTCAGTCGTATCCGGCCCTTGCGACCCTGTAGACTGTACCCCGTCAGGCTCCTCTGTCTGAGATTCTGCAGGCAAGAGTGCCGGCGAGGGCTGTGTCATCTCCTTCTCCAATCCAGAGATCGAACCCTGGTCTCCTGCACTGCAGGCATTCTTACTGACTGAGCTACCAGGGAGGCTATAAAATAGTGATATATGATTTCATTAAATATATCGATAAGTAATTTGAATGAATGAGTAAAGAATTTCAAATTCAAATGGTAAGTTTGAACTGGAACATGACAGATCAAATCAGTAATGAAATCACTGTCTTAACTAAGAAAGTAAACGATTTGACCCAGATCATGAATACAATGTTGACACAGAAGAGGGGAGTCATTTCTTCATCCTTTGGGAATCCACTATTCCTAGGGAATAACTAAGGATTCCTTAGGAATAATGAGCAGGTTTTGGAAATAAAGGATGGCAATCTTAGTGACAGGCTTCAACTCTTAATCAATCCTCCCCCATCAGCCAAAAAGCTGCACTACAAGATGAAAGCTGAAGGCTTCCAGATCAACTGAGGAACTTCTTCCACCTTCTATACAAAATGAATAACCACATCCAAGCTATTAATTTAGACTTCTATTCTTCAGTTTAAAAATACTCAATTTTTTGAGAAATTATTAATTAAGTTTAAAAAAGGGGCCAACAAAAAACAAAACCAGATTTACATGCAAGTCACTGTGGCTGATTACTCACAAAATAAGTCAAACTCAGTAATCCATTTTTTTCCTTTGCTTAGGATCACCAATTCTGAATAGTTTACATCAGTTTCACTTTACCTTCTAGGAAACTTTCTATTTCCAAACCTTGACTGCTAATCATCTAACCATCAAATTCATTTTAAAAGTCACGGGCATTGCATGTACAAACGTAATACCTGTGGGTGGACATTCTATGGTAATGCCAAGTGACTGATTCACACACCCAGAGACATACCTGCCTTGCAGTAGGAGCTGATTTTATTGTTGAGTCTCTGCATAAGCAGTAACACTGCTTCCAGCTTGTTGACAATCTCCATCGTGACACCTTGACCACCTTCCCCAAGACACTTGGGCTTATACGTCAGAAGGAAATGACTCCAGGCTCGCAGCACTACTTCTGCATCGTCGGCACTGACAAGGAGGCTGTCTCTTACCAGGGCCCTGACTGTGCCCTCCACCTTCTCAAGGAGCTGCCTCCACGGCCGGGTAAGATCAACCTGCAATTTCCAGAGCACGTGAGCCCAGCAGAGCCAACGGCCACTGCTGCCATAGCAACCCCAACACAGAAGACGCACCAGTTACTGCCCTGCCGAAAGATACGGGGCTGATCAGTTACCTGCTCAAATCCACCCAGAAGCTCCGTAGTGTCCATTGCACTGTTCACGGCCATGATCTTCAAAGTGTGACCGGTAAGGTGTGCCAGGAGCTGAACCAAGCTGGTCTTACCCACTGAGGCTGGCCCCACGAGGATGACCATCCAGCTCATCTGTACACACTTCATGACCGACTCCAGTGACTGTAAAGACTGGTGCAGGAGCGACAGGGGCCGGCAGGGTGGTGGAGGGACGTAGCTGCCGCGGGAAAGCACTGAGTAGCCAAGCTGGAAAAGACGGCCCCGCGAGATGCCAGGGCGGGGCCGGGGAGGACTGGGGGTGCCTGGGGCGGGGGCCAGGGCCAGGGAGGACTGGGGATGCCTGGGGTGGGGGCCGGGGCCAGGGAGGACTGGGGGTGCCTGGGGAGGGGGCCAGGCCCAGGGAGGACTAGGGGTGCCTGGGGCGGGGGCCAGGGCCAGGGAGGACTGGGGGTGCCTGGGGCGGGGGCCAGGCCCAGGGAGGACTGAGAATGCCTTGGGCGGGGGCCAGGCCCAGGGAGGACTGGGGGTGCCTGGGGTGGGGGCCAGGCCCAGGGAGGACTGGGGATGCCTGGGGCGGGGCCGGGCCCAGGGAGGACTGGGGAGAGCACCGGCCTCCTTGCCTCACCTGGACGTCACAGGGCGTGACGTGCAACAGCCTAGTTCCTGTGTACGGGCTGGAGTTTGAATTAAACACGTCCTTGAACACAGCGATGACCTAGAGGAAGAGGATGATAAAATGAAAATGCAAATCATTACATCAGACTCTCGGCCAAACCTTCTAGAATGAACACTAGTAAATATGAATAGCTATATGAAAATCACCATATTATGACTTATTACCCTTTTGAATTTTCCTATTAAAAAGGATTGCATTTATTTAATTCTTCAGAAGGAAAACAAATGGAAGCTCAAGAAAAGAGCAATAATCTCAAATTATGAGATTCCAGAGAGAATATACCACAAATTAAAACAGAGCCATGGAAACTACAGCAGATCTCAAGATAAAAAATTAATTTGCTTTCATCGTTCAAGATACCACCTAAAGAAGGTAGAAGAGAGAAGCATGAACTTTATGAAGAAGAACAACAACCATCATTTCCTGACACCTGCCAGGTGCCAAACATTATATTAGGTACTTTAGTAGATTATTTCTGATCCAAACACCCTCACAAAATATTTCTATTTCCATTTTATGGATATGGCTATGATATTCACACAAGTTATGTGATTTGCTCATGGATGGCACCTGAATTTAAATCTAAGCCTGTCTGACTGGAAAAGCACTGTTATCCTTCTAAATATTTATGCAGGAAAGCATTATTTCTGTATTGACATCTATTTGTCCCTTCCTTAGCAGCAATACTATTAAAAACTTTTTGCCAATAGTACTCTTTCTTGCATTTCTTTCAAAAATCTAAGAGCAGCTGGGGTGGGGGAAAGATGAGGATGCATACAAATCACTAATTTAGCCCACAGCAGCAGCAGAGATTCCTGCCACCCAAAATATTTAGCCAAGTAGTGCATTCAAACGAAGCAGCAATATACTGATCGATGTGCACTGTGGTGAAAATTAAAACAGTAAGGACAGAGACATAATGAGTGTCGAACGCTAAGAGCCCAAAAGCAGCGCAGAAGAAAATGCTGCCTCCTGGGCCTGGGTGATTTTTGACCTTCCATTTCACTCGAAAGCATACCACCTCCTCTCTCGGATGCTATAATGGAGTTAAAATTACAGATTACTTTTGCAACCTTTCTCCTTCTACCATTATATTTTCTCAACTTTTCTTCTCCTCTCAGAAAACATCTGGCCAACTAAAACTGAACTGAAGGAATGGTGGAACCGTCCCACACCCGACAGTAACTCAGTACCTGACCAACGTCAATTTCCCAACACTGGCCAGTCTGGCCACAGTTAGCATACTAGACTAAGTTGATAAAGGAATGAAAATACCAACTGATGACAGCTGAATTACATAAAGTTTTATTAATAAAAAAAAAAAAACGAACTGAATATTTTGTCCTAGTATAAAGACTCAAAGCCACTGGCATGTAACACATGAGTAGTTGACACTGGGCTGGATTCTGGATACCACAGAATACCAGCACAATCAAAGTGTCTGAAAGCCACATCTTCACATTTCTGTTTCTAACTGACATGAATTTGTAAACTACTTTGTTTGTAAGCAACTGTGATACAGCAGAAGAAACAGCAAGCAAAGTGTAAAGGTCTGGGCTGGAGAGCTGGCTCTGCCACGCAAAACACGGAGACTCCAAGACTAAGCCTTGGATCCTTGCCTGTGAGAGGTCACGACAGCATCTCCCAACTGCAGCTGGTGTGAAATTTTCCATGAACTGCATTTTAAATACCACAAAGCAAAATGCATCCATGATTACAGTTTACTAAGCGAGGAATTCCGGTGTTATTTTCTACTTATGAAGGGGTATTTTTTACTTTCATTCAGATACGGAATATCCTCCCTTTTATCTATTTACACTTTCTAGATTAAGCATCTTGCAATTTGACATTTATTTAAAGGCAGAAAACACTCCTCTTCTACTTGTTATCGCCTCTCTGCTCCTGTTTCTCATCTCTGTGCCTGGAACCAAGGGGATGAAGACCAAGCCTTTATTATTGCAGGGTGATACTGTTTAAGAAGGTAAGCGATCCTGGCAATGTAGATAGGTAAGCAAACTGTGTCCTCTAAAGTAAACTACACTATCAGACTCTGAGACAGATTTAGTTTTTGTTTCTGCCCTTAATTTCTAAATTTCCAAGCAGCATCACCGAGTCTGGTTGATGAAGCACACCCTTTCTCTCCCTCAGGGAGAAATCAAAGAAATAACAAAGAGCAAGCAGGAAACTCACCTTTTCTTTATCTTCCTTGGTTCTCATTCTCTCACCATAGACCAAAAACACATGCTGACCAGGATCGTAACACCCGGGGGACTGGTCAACCAGCATCAACTGACACCAGCGGAAAAGGTCCCGGAGGTTGAATTCCCAGGGTCCTCCTGTTTGCCCCCACTTCTTCTCAACGGTCACTTCATGATCAATCTGAAAAGACAACACTCTTACTGGGAAACACGGCCCACCGCTTGGGACTGCGTTAAGTACTATCAACCTAGTACAAGTGCACACATAATCTGAAACAGATTAACAGGCTGGATTCAGACGTCTCCTCCCAACTCAGACTTCTCAATGCCAGGAATACCGTGTAAGCATTACAAAAATGATACATGCAACAGACCTGAATTACTGTAACTCTCAAATGAGTAGCTTGCCTGCCACTAGAAACTTTTAGAGTCCTATATGATTTATCTCAGTTGCAGAGACTGGTAATGAGATAGTATTCCATGTTGAGAAAACGATGATTCAAGTCAGTCAGAAAAATAAAGAACAATTAATGCACATAAGTACTTACTTGGTTGTTGAAAGCAACCATTTTTTTAACAATATTTTTGTCAATGGCTGGAAAGAGAGTACTGGCAATGAACTCCATGTCTATTACTGTAAGGGGATCCACAAAGACCTAGAAAATCCAAAAATAACAAGAAAAAAAATGCCACCATTTCTCTTTACCAAACATGACTGCCATGACTTATGTAATATTTTTATTTAATACCAAAGGAACAATGCCTTAGAAATATATATATTTCAGTTACAGAAATTTCTTCTCTTGCATTCTCAGGATATGGAATCATATAAAATCTTTCAAATACAAAGCAGAAGGTTTTCTTGTTACCTTCATTCTAATGGTTTAGAGAAAGATACCTGCAATTAATATTTTAAAAATATTTGTAATTTTAATCTCCTATTATGTAAAATTCTTTCAAATATCTGGATGGTAAGTATACAAGTATTTATTTTTAAGTTTGATCAACTTCTCAACAGTTTTGAAATTTTTCATACAAACTGCTTAAAAGATACTTGGTAAAGTCTTAATTACCCAGAAAGGAACATTAAAGAAAGCTAACATCTAGAGGCATTTCCAAGCCACTACTCTGAAAAAAGATGTTAAAAGAAGTGTGTGTGTACATGGACACACACTGCTGCGGCAATAAAAAAAGCTACAACTATTCATGGTGGTTGACTTTGGTATGGAGAATACTGGACTTTTTATTCTTCATGGTAGTTTTTTGTACTTTTCTGAGATTAATGCACTATTTTCATTATAAAATAATTTTTTAATGTTCTAACAGACACTTAAACAGATTAGCCTTAATCCTTGAGCACAGTAATCGAATCCGCAAGATGGTGGTGATCTTACTTTCCTCCAACTGATAACATACCAGGTCCTCTTAAACTTAAGCTAAAGGATTCAAACCAGGAGAGAAAAGTGACAGGAACCAGTCACATTAACAGCCGTCACACCCAGACAGGAAACTGAGACCTGGACTACGACCACGAGCCTGTCTCACCCTCCGGGTGGGCACCTCATGGCTACCATCTCCCCTGGGCCCACCTCTGGCTTTTGGGCGGCAGTACGTCTTACCTGAGTGAATCTATTCAGGAAAGACCTGGGCAAGCCCTTCCTCCCGCCTCCTTGTCTAAAAGGGTTCTGACAGCCAAAAATCTTGGTCTTCTCATGTTGCACCTGAAAGCTCATTCCTAACTCAGGGACATAGATTTCTCCTCGGTGGTCAAAACAAGCATTGAGTCCTTCCAAGACTGACTGAGAAGCCAGGTTCAGCTATTTGGAGAAAAAAGTGCATATTTATTTTATATGCTATTCAGCTACAAGAAAAAACACAGGAATAACACACATGAAAAGCAGTCTTATCTTCAACAGGGATGGGGACAGAGTTCAAACAACATTGATAACACTGTGTTTGTTAAGCTGAAATGACATGTATTCAGTCTACTATTAATATTTCATCTATATGTTAGAGAAATTTGGGGTGTTTAAAATAGCAATAATTTTTAAGTAACCTGAATAGTCAGACTAAATTCTTTAAAAGCAGTTAAATTAGCCTCAAAAACTAGGCTGTATCTGTTACCTGCTCCTATATTGGCCTGCTTTATAAATTACAGCTTATCGGTACAAAGATATCTCATGCTTAAGTATCTGGGTTTTTTTAAAAGAAGTAAGCTAGCTCTTTACATACTTAAATAAGTAAACATCCTTTCTTGATCAAGTAAATCTGAATAAAATCTCCAAATGGTTTTCAAAGTCATGATATAAACCACATAATGTGCATCTAATGACGCCAACAGTTTTGTCAATAACAAGCATGAGGATCTATGTGTGTCCCAAAAATGAGAAGAGCTAAATGGAGCTAAACTCAGCATCTTTAGGCGCTGAGCTAGCGCTCAGGGATGTGAAGTATTGGTGGTTTTCGGACAACATGGAAAACCTCAACTGTGAAATGTGAATCAATAAAATGCAAATGGTCCAAAAATCAGATTAGAATGTTAGAATATTAGAATTTCAAGTGCCACATTTACACAAGCACTCAAAGCACACGCTCTGCTACATACCCCCTTATGGGTCAAATTCTAGAAGCTGCTCTTACGTAACGACGTCAAGTCCAGGTTGACTGGCAGTCCCTACATGCATTTCCACAAAATATGATTCTGGCCAACAGCCTCAAGCTTTGAAACTAGGCACTCTTTTTTTTTTTTTCCTGGTTAATGATTATCCTATCACTTATCTTTCACCAAAAAATTGGTGGGGGTGGTGGGGAGGTGGGGGGAAAGGCGGGGAGACGAACAAAATCTGTCCCTCACTTTCATATCTTCTCAAGACGAGCAGGAGGCAGCTCAGCAGAAAAGGAGCCCCATGGCAGGCCTGTCACTGCAGACTCAACGGGGCTTGAACCCAGGGGACCTGTTGGGGCCAGTGTCAGACGTGATCTGTGGCACCTTCATCACTTACTATCATTTAACCTGCACTGTACTTGCTCGCCCTTTCCTGAACACACCAAACTCACTCAGTTTTTGGGCCACAATCTTAAATTTCCCATTGTGTGCACCACGTCTCCATTATCTCTCTAGCTGCCTGTCAGTTACAGAGACCCAGCACTCACCATGTGTCATGATGTGCTCTGTCTTCTGGCCACTAATCTACCCCCGACCCGCACGTATCACGCTGACTGCTTTCTCACCAGATTCGTGTGGCTCGTCCTGCTATAACCTTCCCCCACCTTTTGGCTGAAGTGAATTGGTCGGCACTATTTGTAAACCGTGTTATCTCTGAAAATAAACAGAGACGCAGCAAGCCTGCCACAGACTAGAGATAAAACTAGTGAAGAGGCACTGTCTTACTGAAGGCTAGTTCACAAGAGTAGGAGGGTTTGTAGGGGAGATGCAGACGGGCTTCTGGACGCGCTTTCCGACAGCTGACTTTCCTTACTCGTAAAAGAAACCACAGAGGATTCTTCCATTGGAGACTTTGTCTTGACCTAGCCAACAACACGATCTGGTGCAAAATGCCCTCAAGTTACGCAAACTCTGCCGCGCCCCTCACACGTCTCAGCCCATCTGGTGGCCCGACGGGCTGTCGTCTCACCTCATCCAACACAACCCAGTGGCCTGCCTTTAGGGCTGCCAGCAAGGGGCCGTCACGCCAGGCAAACTCTCCACCCTTGCCACCCTCGACAGGCAGATCAGCTCCAAACAGGTCTGTGATGTCCTAGGAGAAGAGAAAGAAGTGCGGGAAAGCCAATATTACATAAAAAATAAACTAGATCCCAAGACCCCAAATCTAAAATGATACTTAGCCTCATGCCACTTCTTATTCTTATACTCCAAAGAGAACTAATCAATTTCACAACCAGGAGCCTAGGAGCACCTTCTCATCACAGTACTCTAAGGATCTGTCAGCTAGAGTCCTGGGTAAGTTTTCAACTTTTGCTATTCTTGAAAACAAACTGGTGAGCTTAAAAAACACCAAAACAATGCCCAGGCCCTGCTCCCAGACCCCATCCCAGAAGATTCTAATTTGTCATCTCTGTTCCCTAGTTTCATAAGATTGTTTAAAGGTCATTTTATCTGTAATTAACTTCTTTAGAAAGGACAAAGACGAACAGGTTATATTACAGTAAACACCAAAGCGGGCGATTCTATCTCAAGAGAGAGAGTAAACAATCTAGAGAGACTAACACCACAGGTGTTATCTAGTAATGAACACGGAGGGAGAATCAGGTTTGCAGATCATGCTGCTGCAATCTTCATCACCATGAAATATTTGGGGCTCTGATAACATCATAATTATTTCTGACTAGGAGACACTACAATGGATAAAGACATTACTCCCTGCACTTATCCCCGTCAGCTGTAGCATGATGAAGCTTACCGTCTGCTCTGACAAGTTGATTCGGACGAGCGTGTTGCCTGAAGCCCTGGCTAAGGCTCCCACCAAGCTCGTCTTGCCCACACCGGGGGAGCCCTCCAGGAGGATGGGTTTGTTCAGTTTTGTAGCTCTTAAGAGCCTCTGGGCATTCACGGCTGTGGTGCCCGCACTGAGCGCGTAGTCAGCGATGCTGTTCCTATGCAAGGCAGGGCCTGAGGGGGAGAGAAGTCACTCATCAGCTGACATCACACCAGACCACACACACGCATCAACTGGGGATTAGGGAAATCCAGCGAGTAGACTGTCAGTCAATGAAGGGCCATACGTGGTGAGAACGCTTAATCTTATTTCAACGTATTCCCTTGCTTCCGGGTTCATAAAGTGCTTTCCAACGTCAGCCAGCAGCATACTCGTTTCATCTGAGCATACACAGGCCGGACCTGCAAGCATGTGCATCTTTGCATAGTTCCCTTCACAACCTATACCTGGAATCACTACTCCGTGTGCTTGTACAATCCACCCTGTACTTGTATTTTCCTAAAACTCAAGCAGAAGCTAGGCAAACAGGCCAGATGGTTCGAAATAAACAATTTCATTCAAGGTTTTAAGCCATCAGATAATTCAGGATGCATCTTGGAGCTGAAGTGCAGGACTAATACCAGTCTTATAGGGCTTAATATTTATACGCTATGTCTTCTGGAAGAAGTTTCAGACTGGTTCATCAGTTTGGAATGGAGCTAGAAAAACATTTATCTTCTCAGCTATGACAGCAGAAGCACAGACTATCCAAGACCTTGCACCCAGGCCAAAAGCACTCAGCTCCTACAAGAGAGAGCTGAACACCACCATGATGGCTTCGGGAGGGGATCTAATGGTTACATCACAGGGGCCACATCAGAGATGAAGGTAGTACCACTGATGAGGGAGAGGGAAATGGGCAATGTTCCATTCCAGCCCAGGAGGCTGGGCTGGTTCAGTTCATCACTGAACCCCCGAAATTCTGTGTATTCCTGGAGCCCAACAATTATTAACACAGAAAGGAAGGAGCAACAAGAAATAAACAACTCTTCTAGAGAAGCAATAATCCAAAAAGTCAAGAGTACCCTGGAAAGATATCTAATATAATTACTTCATTTAAATATTTGACAGAGGCAACCTAATAAGAGCAAGGATTAAAACTTAAATCCACTTGCATTTCCCACTTAACCACTCATTTACTCATCCATCTCTCATTTTCTGAATGTCTGTGACTATTAGGCTACATACAGATGCCAGGGACAGGAAGGTGAGTGACATGATGCCTGCCCTCAAGGGTACACAAAACTGTTTCTGTAAAAGGCGATAAGGTTCTATGGTTGAAACATTACGGGCTGAATCACCACTTTAGGAAAGGCCTTATTTTGAGCACTAACACAAGAATAAGTGCATCTTATGGGACAATTTATTCACCTATCAAAGACTGTATTATCTCCTATTTCTGCATGCCAGCTATATGTATTTTAACCACTCGCACAATAATGATTACACCAAGTCAGATTCTAACTGTTATCTAGTTCCAGAGAAACCATGAGTATGATGCACTAAAGGTGAAAGTCACAATAAAAGTCAGCTATCTAGGAACTACAAGAGAGTCATTTACTCAAGATAATTCTTACCCCTTGGTATAAAAAATGGATGAATTCCCCACAGGTTATCTATCGCAGTGAATTCTTTGGCTTGGAGTCTGTCATAAATCTTCAATTCGTTTTTCTGACTTTCTGTAAGTCGGCCTATCTTGGAGAGTTTCTGGATTAGGAATTTCAGACATTCTCTGCGAGCCAAGAGAGCTGTACCAAACCCAGAGGAGGTTACCCCTAGAAGAAAGCGGAGCAGTCCATCAAATGACATCCGGGTACCAAGCTTTCCAACCACGCAGCGGGAGCTCTAGGTGAACTGTAACAGCCACTGTAAGCAGCCGTAAGAAGGGCGCCTCCCCGCTCCCCCTGACTACCAGATTATCAATTCAACAGCGGCTTATTCAGCAAGCACTCCAGTAACGCCACGATAAATCAGCCTGCAGAAAACACCAACCAGTGTGGTACTACGTTTAGTCATGTGGGCATGTATTTCTAAGTTTCATGGCTGAAAAGAAACTTAAATATTACATTTAATAAATTGTAGTAAACTTAGAACTACAGGATTCCAGCTGATTAACTCTACATGACTGTGTTAAGAAATACCATGTTAAATTCTTCAAGAGCATTACCACAGTCTTCTATCAGAATCACTATTTCGTGCTTACTAAACCCCTGGTCTGTAAGCAGTGAAAAGTTTTCTCCACTCTTTTATAACAATCGCCTCTCAAAAAGTAAAATGAGAATCACTACGTCTTGCAACTGTTAACCCAACTCTGCACACAGCCCCTGGCCCAGAGGTCTGGGCCTGCTCCATCTCACGGTCCCCTCTGCCCTGACCCCTGTTCTCCCAGCCAGCATACCTGAGCCGATTCCATCGATGTACACCAGACACGCAGCGTGGACAAAAGACGTCACTGTGGAGATGGTCTCCTGTCTTTTCAAAGCAGCTTCCTCCCACATCGTGTTCATGAAGTTGACCCAGGACAGGATATCTCTGATACTGACCACACATCTTCGACCAAACTCCTGGTGGGTCAGCCAGTCAATGAAATCCAGCATCACCTCAGCTATGTCAGCCCCTAAGACACAAGGAAGCATAGAGCTTTGCTATTTAGGAAGACTCCAGAACGGGGACTTGCAACCTGGGGCCCATAGACAGTCTTTTTCTAAGAAAATGAGGTCCACCGCTTTAATCACATTTCCATAGGGTTCAATGAACAGCATTCTCCCCTTACCCCAAAACAAACAAAAAACCAGAAAGAGAACTTGAGAATTAAAGTCTTTAAGAAGGTGCCCTGAAAACTGCTCCGAGAAATAAAGTACTCATAAACCTCAGTCTCAAAGAAGCAGACATCCTTTCACATTCTTTAAGAAAGAGAAAAATGTGCTCCAGACACTACTTGGTTTAGTTAGGGCTTGTATTAAGGCTCAGACCAGATCTAGGTCCTAAATTTAGTCTGTTTGATGCCAAGAAAATGGATATATCAAGGCAATCAAGGCTCAATTAAGAGAGAGAGGAAAAAAAAAGATGTTTTGGCACTCACTGAATATTCTAAGAATCGTTAAACCTAGATTATAAGTATATGGTAGCTTTTAAAATACTACTCTATTTTCCTTATGTTTCAGAATTTTCATAATAAAAAGAAATTTTAAAGTGAAATAACAAGTTAGTTGACAACTACTGAAGAAACACAACTGAAAATTCTATAAACATTTTCTAAAGGGGGTAATCACTAAAGTTTAAACCACATTTTCCTGGGAATTAATGGTGGCTCAGCGACTGATCCCTGGTTGGGGGACTAGGACACCACAAGCCACACGGCACAGCCAAGTAAAAATAAAACCTGTTATTTCCCTTTTCTTCAGCCAACGAATACACTTTAGAATAACAGATCTTATTATAGAGATGGCCAACAGGCAAAACCATCAGAAAGCTAAACTTTAGTGACCCTGGTGAAGGAGCGATACTTCAGTAAGAGGTACCAGGCCAGTATTTTCCTTAGATCTATTCATTCCCAATTCTCCTTAGAACACACCATATACACATACCACTGAGGTCCTACTACCCCCGCTCCAACATAACTTCTCAGCCCACTGCCACCCCCCACACCCGAATACTCTCACCTTTATGATCTGTTCTACCCAGAGATAATCCTGGACGAAGATTACGGCTGATGATCTGAATTAAATCTTCACGCCTTGTGCTTTGAGGGCACCATATTTCCGTAAACCGGTTTCTTAAGGCAGGAGACAGCTACAAAGAACACAAATTCTAATGTGAATATCTGTGAGGAAAACAAATCTTCTGAACATTGGCTGCGAATCTGTCAAGTACCTGGAGCTTCTTTTCTTACCTATTCTACTATCTATAATTTATTGATCACCTATTTGTCCTGGCTCCTAACACATGTCATCTCATTAATCTCCACCACACTCCCCAGACTCATATTCCCATCACCTTCTTTAAAACCATGGTAGAGAAAGAACTTCAAGGTCTCATGGAGTCCATGCTCCAAGGAAGATTCCAGCCCCAGTAAATGACTCCCAAATCCCAACCTCTGTCCCAAAGCAGAGGCCCTTCCCTTTATTTTCCCTTCAGCTACCTTAACCAGAGGCTTAGCAAAAGTAAATGCTATCTTCCCATGGGGGAGAGCTGTCTGAAGCAGAGGGAAAACTTGGATCTGGCTCAAAGGGAGTGAAAAGGTAAAGAGGCGAATCTCTACTGCCTATATGACAAGGAACAGTTTAGTCCTCCAGTCGCAAGAGCCTTTGCCTCAGTCTGGATTCTCTTACCCTTCCCCTGGGTCAGGTAACCCCCATTCGCAACAGTGCACCAATGATTTCCTTTTACTGGACAACTGGGTCAACACCATACTTCTGTCTACCCAGCCGCAGGAGCACGTGCCGCTCAGCACCAGCCTGGCTCAGCCGGGCCCCACCTTCCGGATCCCAGCTCTGTCTGACGCAAGGCATGCAAGCCAAAAGGCAGCTTTCCCTTCGGGCTGTGTGTGTGAGTTGCTTAGCCGTGTCCGACTCTGCAACCCCATAGACTGTAGCCCACCAGGCCCCTCCGCCCATGGGATTCTCCAGGCAAGAACACTGGAGTGGGTTGCCATTTCCTCCTCCAAAAGGAACTATAGGAAGAAAGAAAGTGAGGTCGCTCAGTCATGTCCAACTCTTTGCGACCCCATGGACTGTAGCCTACCAGGCTCCTCCATCCACGGAATTTTCCAGGCAAGAGCACTGGAGTGGGTTGCCATTTCCTTCTCCAATGGTAAAAGTTGGCAATCTCTGTCCAAAAAAACTCAAGCAAACGTGCCAGGCAAGTTAACACACACAACCTGGAAATCAGATCTTTCTGTGTTAATTCCACTTGCCAAGAAGCCTATTTTCATACTTTGTTTGAAACTGTGATGTATTTTATTTCTTCTCCTCAGTGTATTTCTTGAAGCCCAGCGATCTTCTTCTTTCTCATACTACTGAGGAAAAATAGTAGTCGTCCCTCCCTAAGCTGAACAGACCAGGGCCCCAAACACAATGCAGACTTCTCACAGAGATGCTTCACGAGCCTGAGGGCCACGGGGTCCGGGGTGCTCCACGCTAACGGGGCCCCCAGACCACTTTCTTAACAGAAGACACCGCCCTCACTCTCTCCCTTACCAAGTTTGAGGGCGACCCACACAACCCCCGAGACAACTGATACGCTCCACCTGCAAAGCCAGGACGGGATCCCGGCTGCCACTGCTTCCGCATCACTTTAAAATCACTCATATCGAACAGGAGTCAAGATGGCGGAGGAATAGGACGGGTGATCACTTTCTCTTCTACAAATTCATTGAAAGAACAACAGAACGGTGAACAAAGTTTGCAAAACAACTTCTGATCGCTAGCAGCGGACATCAGGCGCCCAGAAAAGCAGCCCATTGTCTTCCAAGGGAGGTAGGACAAGGGTACTGAAGATCGAAAAGGGAGACAAGGGAACGAGGGACGGAGACCCGTCCAGGGAAGGGAGTCTCAATAGAGGAAGTTTCCAACCACCAGGAAACCCTCGCGCTGGCGGGTCCGGGGAAAGCTCTAAAATCTCGGAGGGCAACCTAACCGGGAGGAGAAATTAAATAAGGCCCACAGATTACGTGCCTAAAAGCAACTCCCAGCAGAAAAGTACCCCAGATGCCCGCACCCGCCGCCAGCAAGAGGGGGCGGAGCGGAGAGGAGCCGGCGGCATTGCTTAGGGTGAGGACCGGCCAGAAGGCCCTGAGAGCAGTCGGAGGGAGGCTTTTTTAACTGTGGGAGAGCGGAAAAATTGACCAGCTGGAACACACCGCCGGTGGTTCGCAAAATAAAGGGGCTGAGAAACTCCAGAGAAGAGCCGCCCC
>SNSB01003831.1:797423-835881 GCA_012922965.1 Capreolus pygargus
GCAGAACAGAAAAAGAGACACAGATTTATAGAACAGTCATGTAGACTCTGTGGGAGAAGGCGAGGGTGGGATGTTTCAAGACAACAGCATCGAAACATGTATACTATCAAGGGTGAAACAGATCACCAGCCCAGGTTGGATGCATGAGACAAGCGCTCGGACCTGGTGCTCTGGGAAGACCTGGAGGGAGCAGGTGGAGAGGGAGGTGGGAGGGGGGATCGGGATGGGGAAGTCATGTAAACTCAAAAAAAATAACAAAAAAATAAAAAAATAAAAAAATAAAAAAAAATACACATATGCAATCTTAAAAAAATAAATAAATAAATAAATAAATAAATAAATCACTCATATCACCACCCCTGGGTTTAGCAGAGTAAACTCGAGAAGCAGAACATGAGAATAAAATTCAGTTCCAACTCTTCTCATCCATAAAACTAGCATAATAACTTCCACACACAGCTCCCATGAGAATGTTACAATAACACATGTAGAAAGCCAGGCAAAGTGATTGAAACAATGAAATTTCACGCACATACAAAAAGGGAAATGTCAAGTAAGGAAATGTTTTTCAACCTTATAATGACTCTGAAATATCTTTCTGGATTTTTGTTTTTTATTCAGTTTCTATGCAGATGAATTTTTACATACTATATTTAGGGTACCAGTGAGCTGAGGTCAAAAGGCAGAAAAAAATGATGCTTGAACAACAGTTTTACCTCTTTTTTTCCAAAGTCACCCCCAGGGTTCATGGTTGCCAAGATACGGAATTTCTTCCCAGCTGTCAACAGCTCTACCTCATTATCCTTGTCCTCAAGGTTGCCTTTTTCAGCTAATAACAGAGTCTTTTCCACTTCAAGGACACTGGAAGAAAAATTGGAGATTGGAAGATTAGACAAGGCTTCCTTATTCTCTTTTGTGGTGACAGTGTTCTTAAAAAGGAAAATGAAATCACCTTCTCTGTTGAGCTTTCACTCTAGTTAATGGTTTCCTGCGACAAACTTCAAAATTTTTATTAGTAGTTATCCTAATTCCTGTGTCATGGAACAATAGTTCTGATCAAAAGAAAGAGAGTTCCTTTTTCTACTTTAAGCCCTATTAAGACATTTGCTTTAAAAATGGGTGACTTGTATGCAAATATTCATGGCAGCATTATTCATAAGTGGAGGAAAACAACCCAAATACCACCAAGAGGTGAGTGAAGGAAAAAATCCAGTTATTATCAACAGAGTGAAGTACTATTAGGAATAAAAAGGAGCACACTAATGATGTAGGCTACACCCATGGACGGACCTCCAAACATTGATGCAAAGTGACAGAAGAGATGACTTATATGAAAGGTCTTTAAAAGACAAATCTATACAGACAGGAAGCAGAACAGCAGTTTCCTGGAGCATGCTGCTGCTGCTAAGTCGCTTCAGTCGTGTCCGACTCTGTGCGACCCCATAGACGGCAGCCCACCAAGCTCTCTCGTCCCTGGGATTCTCCAGGCAAGAACACTGGAGTGGGATGCCATTTCTTTCTTCCTGGAGCATGAGGGAGCATCAAATACAAACTGCAAATGCAAAGTCAGGGTCCTACTGGGATGATGGAAGTGTAAACTGGATTGTGGTGGTGGTGAAACTCAGTAAATTTACTAAAACTTATTGAATTATACATTTAAAACATGTACATGTCATGATATGTACATTATATCTCAATCAAGAAAAACAGTTAATCATCAAGATCCACAATGATCTGAGGTCTTTTTGTCTAGTTATTCTGCTTTGTCCATTTATCTTACTTTTAGTAAAACATTTTTTTTCTATCTCATGATTGAATATGTACTTATAAACAATGCTTTATTTTTCTAAACATGATCAATCTGCTGAGTCTTAAGGTCTCAATAAACGCTGCATCTTACTATTCTCACTGCACAACAAGACCTCCTGTCGTGATAATTCCTGGTCTGCAGTGGTTCTGTTTTACTGGTGCTTTGTATCTGCCAAAGAGTCACAACAGACGGTGGCTTCCCACAGTGGTTACTGCTTTCCGGGGATCCATCAGGTGAGCCAGCCTCACTCCCAGTGCGACCGCGGCTGGTACTCGGTCACCAGGGTCCATCCATCAGGCTTCCACGTGGGGGCCAAGATGTCCCGCCTCGGTTGCCAGGGCTCCATTCTACCGGACAGGATGTTCCTGAAACCTCACGCATATTTTTCTTGTCATTTAAAAACTTTCTGGAAGCCTTGTTCCAAACACGTGGGTTCACTTCAGGTTTTACTTTTCTTGTCCTGCCTAAAGTCTTTCATGGTCCAGAAAGCAGGTTTCTGTGAGTTCACTGAAGGCTTTAAGAAATCCTTAAACTGCTTTATCGGATCAGATTCTGGTGCTCGTGCGGCCGTCTTCTCTGGGAATGTTCATTTGTCACCTCTCTGATGCATGAGTGTCCTTTCTGTTCTGGAAGATCAGCAGTCCAGCCTTTGCTTAAACGTTTCCAGGGAGGCCCGATCTCTTAAAGCACAGGTTGGCACATCGGACACCAAGATGAGGCTGGGGCTGTGCAGCCAGCCAGGTCTGAGTGGAGGCTAAGGGTCCTGTCCTGGGGTGCTGAGACGCCTGACAGCAGTAACACCGAGGATTTTGATTCTGTTTCTTTGAAGGAAAAAATCAATGGCCATGTAATAATTTGCCTTAAAAAGGATTCTAACTTGGGCTCGTGTGTTTTAGCCCTAGCATCCCATCATCCCATCTTTCTGATTATTAACAGCTAAACAGAAGAACCAGGTCTCTTAAAGGAGAAACTGAGCGCTAAAGCCTAAAGCAGCAACTGCTCACCGTCGTTCTCAAACATTTCCAGCAGACCGATGAAGAACATTACTGTGCACAGGATTAGTATCTGTAAAACCCAGACCAGCAGAAGCATCGAACACAGGGCAAACCTCTCACATGCGTGTACCTGTTGAGCCTTTCCAGGACAGAGTCATCAGCCAGCGAGATCTCATCTAAGAGGAAAAAGCCGTCCTCCTTCATGGCCAGGACCAAAGGCCCATCATGCCACTCAAAGAGTCTTGCTGTGTCAGCTTCCTCCTACAATTTGGAAAAGCAGGTTAACTTAGAGTAGGTAGCTCCACAAGACAATACACACGTAGCCAGCACATGTCCACTAGTGAAAGGGTCCTTCTGCAGAAAATACAGGTCAAGGAACTAAGAAAAGAACTTGTGTAACAGGGCGCTCATGGAGCCCCCATGGAGCCCAGTGAAAACATGAAGATAAGATACATATCAAATCTGGAATCAAATACCCCGCCATGAACAAAAGCCCACATTTGACTCCTGCACAGAGCCAACTTCAGTTCTTTAGATGAACAAACGCATCATCACTTGCTCTGAACACACCTTGTCATCTGGCTTCTGCCTTGCCGGCCGCAGCCCCCCCAGGAAGTCCGAGGTCTCCATGTGTAAGTGGCAGCTGACCGAGTATAATCTCTGATCTGCCAAGGCTGCGAACACCTGGCAGAGAGTCGTTTTCCCACACCTGTGAGACACACACACGGGATTAGCAAGGGGCGTGAATTTCAAACATGCCTCCACAAACACCCCAAGCAGCAGAGCGAGGAGCCCTGGGGAGAGCCTGCCCAAAGCCACAGAGACCGCTGGTCCCCGCGGGGCCTCTGCTTCTGCGGGCGTTCCCCCGAACACCAGCACCCTACCGCCTCTCACCCAGAAGGGCAAGTGCTGCGTGAGCTCTATGGAACGGAAGCCCTCCTCACGACTTTACCCCGTGTCTCCAACCAGCAGCACTGGTTCACCGAATTCCAATGCCCTTCCCACCAGCATCGCCAGTCGCCGCATGCCCTCGGTCCACACGATGTGGCTGAACTTAGACTCCCAGGTGGATGTCGGAGTAGACAATTTACCTATCAAGGGCAGAGTACACATGTAGGTTCCAATACGAGTACAACTCAAATTCATTTTCCTTGGGATACGATGGCCTACTCACTCAGCAATTTGAGGACATTTTCTTTGGAGAAGAGCGATTGAGGACGTAATTTTTTCTTGAAATGTTTCTCAAGGACTTCTTGAATCACAACCACCTCCTCCTGCTTCCTGACTCGGCCTGCCAGAAGCATAAAACCTTGGGGGAAAAAAAAAGAAGGAACCGCTGAGTGTTAACACCAAGGAACGCTGAGACTATGGAGCATTAGCTGCTGTGAAGAGGAAACCTGAAGACCTACTTTGAAAAACAGAGAGACCCTACTGCAACTAACTGTTCACTCCACCAAACGACCTCTAGGCAAAGCTAACAAAGACGAACCCGTGGCTCTGAGAGATGTTCGGGAGTGCTGAGAGCGGCTGTTTCTAACAGCTGAAAAACAGAAATGATCCCCATGTCCTTCACCGAGAGAATGGGTGAACACATGCTATCCCCACACAATGGGTCACAACACAGTCATAGTTTAAAAGGAATGAAGTCCGGATACACAAAACAGCATGGCTGAATCTCACATCAGTCTGAGTGAAAATCCACCAGACACAAGAGCACACACTGCATGATCCTGTTTGGACGAAGTGGAAGCTCAGGCAGAATCCATCACCGGTGACAGATGTCAGAGGAGAGCTTACCTCCAGGAGTTAAGACTGGCAAGAGCCACAAAGGAATCTTCCGAGGAAATATTAATCGAAATATCCTAAATCTTAGCCGAGGTGGTGATTTACATATGGGTATCCACAAATGTAACAATATACTGAGCTTTACATGAAATAATATAGCACCTCGCCCATTTTACTGTTACATTTTGTTATCCCTCCATGGGGAAAAAAAAGTGTTCCTCCCTCTCTTCTTTACCAGTTACGAGCAAATGCAACTCTCATGGGTTTGTTTTATTTCTTCTCCATGCTTATTAGTCACCCTATTAATGACTCACCAAGACCTCTCAAATCAGAAGATTCTGAAAGGCTTTCACATAGAGAAGCATACAAATTCTTCCAACTGATTAAACCAAAGTGACCAAAATCTGAGTCTCAGATGACAGGACTGCCTTCTCTTAGAACTTTGGTATCATCTAATCATCTAATCTTTCAGTTTTCTGCAAGTTTCTAAGGCATAAGCAGGATTCTCCATGGTCACCCCACTGCAGGTAAACAGTGCAAAGAAGCACCAGCCTCCTGCCTAAACTCCTAATGGCATTATGTCCACACCCTGACTCCCATAGGTGGCTACGTGAAGGGACGGGTGAGGAAACCTTGGCAACCAAAACCTAACGGAACAGAGGCCTTGCAGAAACAGGATGCTAATAACAGCCGTCTAGACTCGAGGGACAAAGGCTCTGTTCCTGCAGTGCTCAGTACAGTGTGTACACTGACCACAGTCTGAGCAAGATTCGTTTTAACAGCATAGCTCGTGATCTACGCTGAGTTCAGAGCCGGAGAGCACGTGCCGAGAGCGTACCATCGTTGGCTAAGTGCTGCAGCCAGTCATACTCCTCCTGCGTCTGCTCAGCCGACCTGTACCGCTCAGCCCATCGAAACAGGTCGCGGAGGGTGATGAAGCCTTGCTTTCCAGCAAACACTGAAGAACCTCTGCGATAGGACTGCGAAAGCACCAGAACAAATGAGAAAGGGGGATGGCAAGCACAAAGTACAGAAGTCCTAACAAATTTAGGCTCCTGCAGGGAGAGAGTACAAAAAAATAATACAGATAGTGCAAACATGCAGAAGTGATCCCAGAGTGTAGGAACACAGTAGTGAGTGGCACTCATTGGCCTTTTAGGGAGTGATTCAAAACTGTATAATCCTGACAAAAACCACTTTTAACGCCATAAAATACAGGGGATATTTAAAAGAAAAAAAGGAAGAAGGAAAACCTGTAGCTTTGCAGAGTTCACAAGAGAAGTAACACAAGGATGGATCTCTTTAGTTAGGTCCATACAAGGATTACTCTATCCATTTAAAAAAGAAAAACTGCACATCAATGCTAAATTCCAACCTTAGTAAATGCTTCAAAATTATCCACAGGTAGGGAATGTCATCACACATAATTATCAGAAAAACTTTAACATGTTATTAAATTGCCAAATTATAAAACAAAACCAAAAGAATGAATATTAATGGAATGCATGTTAAAGATACGATCCTTACTCCAAGAAAAAATAATAAAATAATAAAAAGTAATAATAAAATGGACTGCTGTTTCTACCCCAGGAGGCCTCAGATTCTGGTCACCGAACCTGATCAGCACAGTCCAGTCGTCACCAAGTGATGAGAGGTGGAATACCTGAAGGTCCAGCATGACTTTAACCAACTTGCTGCAGTAGGACGGGGGCAAGCTACACCGCTTGTGCAAGATTGTCTCCAACTCAGAACTAGGCAGTTCATCAAAGTGCAGCTCCACAAACCGATTCCTGAAGGCTCTGGAAAGCACCTGGGAAGCGTGCAGAGAACAACAGGCTAGAGGGCCTTTGCATCTAATTCCCAGAAAGGAGGCTCTGTCAGTCACCATAGAAAGAAAAGTCCTTCAGCAGAGGTAAAAACACAGTCTCACCAAGGAGACCTACATGCCGTGGCGACAAACAGGAGTGACGCGGCAAGAGCTACTCACCTTCCTGCCCCCGTAGAGCCCCGGGGGGTTCTGGGTAGCAAAGAGCGTGAAGCGAGGGTGTGCGCTCACGACTTCCTGTGTTTCTGTCACGAGCAGCTCACGGTTGTCGTCCAGCAGTCTGTTCAGCGCCTCTAACACATCGGTGGGGGCCAAATTTAACTCATCTAAGATAATCCAATAGCCCTTCCTCATAGCATCAATAAGAACACCTTAGGGGAAACAAATTATGAGAATCAGTGCATAAATTGGTCCAAAGTGTTATATACCAATCAACAAATCCTAGATTATTGTTAAATTTCAAAGCAAATTACTCTCTGCAGCTACTCATGTCTCAAAACAACTTGTGGTGTTAAATATGAAGGAAACTTACACTCTTCAAAACCAGGCCCTAGTCCTGTCTACAGCTGACAAGATGAGTGTGGCCCAAAGGAAGCATCAGCCCTAACCAGACCACTTATCTGTCATAGAGCCCAGGCAGGAAGAAAAACCAGCCGTTAGGGCATCCATGTGCCTCAGCTGAAAAGATTAAAGACTACTTGAGGAAATCCATGGAAAAGAATAATAATCCTACCTTCTTTAAACACAAGCTTCCCTGAGGAGTCAGATGTGTAACAACCGATATACTCCTGAATATCTGTGTGCTCGTGGTTGTTAATACGCACGCAATGGTTACCAGTAGCTGCGGCCAGCCACCGGATCAGGCTTGTTTTACCCACTGATGTCTCTCCCTGAATCAGCACTGGATAGGTTCTTTAAAAAGATCAACCAGTAAAGCAATTTAGAAAAAGACAGTAACCAGAATTAAATCATGTAGCATTAAAAAAAAAAAAGACTATAACATTTAATATCCTAAGAGAACGTTATTATACACCTATGCACCATGAATGGACTATTTCTTAAGCCCTGAGCAGTTTCTATATAAAAATAATTACTGAGAAACTACTAAGAAAATAATTCCAGCCCCTCTTTCATTAGTAAGAAACAGTGAGTGCGACTAGCTACTACTTGCTTAACAGAAAATAGGTGATGAGTATCCATCAGCAAAATACTAAAAGGCAATCTTAATAATGGCAAAAATTATCTGCACAGGTGCTGCTCCCACCAAATGGTACAACTAGAAATGCGCCAGGTGAAAAGCGGCAGGACTGACTTCAGAAAGTACTCACTCACTCAGCGAATGAGTGACAGGAAAGCTCTCTGAAAGTTAAGGAAGCAAGGCTAGACTCTGATCACTGCCTGTGCTGGGCAGACACCAGAGCAGAGAGAGGAAGGCCCACACACCCGGCAGAGACCACGCGGACTATGTCCCTCAGGTTCCGCTTGACGGAGGGCGTGAGGATGTACGCCTCGTCTATCGCAGGCTCCTTGTCTCCCACCGAAATCCAGTAGCCTTCCACCTGGATGAGCCTGCCTCCCTTCGGTTCTGGAATAGGCTGAAAGACACAAGGGTCAGAGGAATAAACCACAGTCCCACACAGCTACGGCGCTCTCTCAGAGAGGGGTGGCGAAGGGAACTGTCGCCAAGCATGCTGCCTTGTTCTGGATGCCTTCAACATTAAAATCCACAGATGGACATGAAAATAAAATTACTTTGAGGAATGAGAACAAAATGGTGACATGCACTGGTCTTAAAACTCACACAGCGGCAGGCAGATTTGGGGGGCACTTAAATGAAAATAATTTCTCAGATGGTTTATAACTCAGTTCTCTTCTCTCATCTATGAAAATTCTCACTCTAATCAAGCACTTTCGTCAAAAATATGTTTCATATAAACCACATTCCCCAAGCAAGGCCAGTGTTGTACTGCAGTGGGGGGGTGGGGATGGGGTTATACCACTGAATTCTGGATCCCCTGGAAGACATTAAAAATAAAAGCAACCCCCCAGAGAAACTAACTTGTTAAGAATAATATTGTAGTAAAGGCATAATCTTTTAAAGATGTGGTAGAAGTTAAGCTGATTTATACACGACGACCATTTCTGATCTGTGAGAATGGCAAAGTGGTGGTCACATATATAGCTACAGAAAAGTGCTCTTTAAGCCCCCTGACTAGAAGCCATAATTGTAGGCACTGTTTTTAAGGACTCCTCAGTCGGGCAGAAGAGCCACAAGAAAAAAGAACTGTTAAGCCTCCATCATGTGTAACTATGAGGAACACATACAAAAAATAAGTGCAGGGGGATTGTATTGAGATAACCAAAGCAAGCTTGAGTCTTTTCTCAATGTTTTCACAGTTTAACCAAGTATATATTCATGTGTTACCTGCATAATTTTTCAAAAGGAAAAAACACTGAATCCAAGTACCCCCAAGTCCCAATGGCCCTTTCTTCCTAAAGAGAAAGCAACTGACACGTGAACAAGACAGTGGTGAGGCAGTTTCCATCAGCCTCCTTCAGTCCCATGCATCCTGTGATTCCCTCTGTCGAACTGAAGTGGTACTCGTGTAATAGAAGAACGAAAAGGAAAGGGGAGAAAACAAGTCCAACCACTGATCAAAAGGGAGGTGTGCCAATAAATTATGGCGTAAGCTTCTGATGAAATGCTAAGTGACGATCAGAAAGCATGTCACTTACAGTGATTTCTGGTACAAACATAAAGAAACATCTAGGATATAGTGAGACTAAGAAGGAAGCTACAGAACATTCTTATGAGATGGTTTCCTTTATATATTAGATATATACAGGCATACCCTGAAGATTTTCCAGGCTGAATTCCAGACCATGGCAATAAAGTCAATATTGCAATAAAGACAGTCACACAAAATTTTGGTTGCTCAGTGCATATGAAAAGTTATGTTTATGCTGTACTACAATCTAGTAAGCATGCAATAATGTGTTTAAAAAATGTAAATGCCTAAATTTAAGAATGCTCTACTGCTAAAAAGTGCTCACCGTCAGCTGACAACACAGGGAGCCACAAACCCTCAATCCGTAAACACTGCAACGTCGGGAGATACATCAGAGCAAACGCAACACAGTGGAGCATGCCTGTATTAGAACTCACCTTGCTGAAGCTACACACACACACACAGCAGAGTTTGATATATAAAAACTATTTAACGAATTATATATACACACATATATATGATTTAGAAGGAAAGGACAATCTGTAGGGCTTAAATCTCCAAAGAGTAAGATTACCATGACTTTTCACCACCTAAGGTACTATCTCAGAGTCTAAGATACTATCTAATGTTTAAATTTTGTGGGATAAACTGCTTTTATAACTACAAACAAGTTTTGCAAAAAAAAAAAAAAAAAAAAACCCAAACAGCTAACAATCTGATATTTCTACCTTTCATTTATGTTACATCAAAAATCAAAAAAGAGGACTTTCCCAGCGGTACAGTGTTTAAGAACCCACCTGCCAAGGCAGGAGACACGGGTTCAATCCCTGGTCTTGGAAGGTCCCACCTGCTGTGGAGCGACGGAGTCCCCACCCCGCGGCCCCTGGGTCCGTGCTCTCGGGCCCACGCGCCTGGAGCCTGTGCTCCGGAACAAGAGGAGCCCCTGCAAGGAGAAGTCTGTGCGCTGCAACCAAGAGCAGCCCCTGCCCACCGCGACGAGAGGAAGCCTGCACAGCGCGACGGAGACACCGCGAAGCCAGACAAATAAAATTTTAGAGAAAGATGAAACAAGAACCCACCTGCTTCAGCAGACTTTTTACGTTGCCAGAGACAATGTGTTGGCAAATGAGCTTCTGAACGATTGGGTGCGATGCCCTGTCAAGTTGTGTTAAGAAACCCAAACAAAAGCCCTAGAGAAAAACACAAACACACACAACAGTGGTTACCCTTCTGTAATAAGAGACCAGCTTACTCCAAGAACACAGTTCAGCCTCTCGGGTGGTGGTGTGCGCAGAACAACTTCCAAACGTGTTACAATGACAGAAAAAGGCGAACGGCAGGTAAGAATTCCAGGATGGAACATTCTGGGCTCGTCTGACGGAAGCACACACAGACTGGGCACCTGCATGCCCATGCCCCCCTTCCCAGGGCACGCCCACGCCCCGCTGCCCTCCCACTGACCTCATAGAGTGAGCGCTGGACGCTGCCACATGGATTGGAAGCTGCAAAGCGCAGGGCCCTACACAGAGTCCGAAGGCTGTAGTGGGGTCTGTGGCCGGTCCCGTCCACCAGTTTTGTTCCAGACTCTTTCCTCACAGCTGTATAGAAGCTACAAAGAAGATGCAGTTCAGGTTTATTTCAGTAACCAGTAAGTGTTATTGTTTTGCTCTTGTTCCTGTTTCTTCTACACAAAGGCCAAGAGTCATTTTTATAGATTAGGTGGCCAAGCTTACATAAAACTTGCCATCAAAAATAGTAAAATGAAGATGGATCAATTTCCTTCAGGATGGAACGAGGAGAGAGGTAAAAAAATCTCTGACTCTTAAGCAAAAGACAGGGAGATTTCAGAGGTACTTAGCAAGAATCTTTTGAATCCTAACACAGGGTTCCAGAGTTGACATTAATATGAGAGTCAAGTGAAATCCCTGTGTAAATTCCAGTGATGATGGCCAAGCACACACAAAAAAAGTCATGGTGTTTTTTAAAGTCTACAGATATGGCTATAACCAACAGTGACAAAGTCGTAAAATGCCCAATGATCGGGGACCATTTCTATTTTTATTACCACATACTTCAGAAGTTCAGAAGATGGCAAAATGGAAGAAATTTCAGATGGAAACATCAAATGCAAAACTCAAAAATTCATGAAAATTCATAAGCAGATACCACAAAATCAATTATAACCAAGTGTATGTCAGAGATAAAACTCAGGTTCTTGCCCAAATGGGATCTGGCTTGCCTCTTACCAATCTAGCTAGATATCCTTTCTATTGTAGAAAGAATCTACATTCTAGAGTGAGTTTTTATATACGGAACATGCACCTCTTGTACTCTCAACACTTCTAAGAGCCACACTACTTTAATCCCCAGCTTTCTGAATATTTGTACTACTCTTGGCTTAAAAAAGTGCTCAGATTTTAAAATGTGTGACAAACCATTCCAAAGCCCTTTGACAAATGTCTCCTTGACTAACCTATTTAAAACAGGGCTCCATGTCTTATTTTCTAACTGACATTTTATGTGTTATTTCTCTTCACTTATCACAACCAAAAATAACAGTACATCTCTCTTTACTTGTTATCTTCACCTGCAGAATTAAAGCTCCATGAAAAGAACAAAGATTCTGTTTTATTTACAGCTGTACTCCTAGCACCTAAGCGAGTCAATAACTATTTATATTAAAAAAAAAAAAAAAGGAGCAAAGCATGAAAAGCAAAGTAAAACACTAACATGA
Source organism: Capreolus pygargus (assembly GCA_012922965.1). Taxonomy (NCBI): domain Eukaryota; kingdom Metazoa; phylum Chordata; class Mammalia; order Artiodactyla; family Cervidae; genus Capreolus; species Capreolus pygargus. Next base: position 809,302 of record SNSB01003831.1, read on the forward strand.
TCTGACTTCAAAACCTTTATGTATATTTCACTTTAGGGACACAGGGAAAATTAAGTGACATGCACCAGATGACAGAATTAGTTAGACAGAGCCAGCACTAGAATCCAGGGTGTCTGATACACAGACTGTACTCTTTGCAAATGGCATATGAAAAAGAGGAAAGAGACTCAAATTAAAAGCACCAAGCCATATCACCACTCTATAGATCATTTAGCTAAGCCCTGTTAATTCCAAACCAGACCCAATCAATTATATCAAGCTTTCTCCCCTTCTATGGCTAACATGCAAACTGTACAAAGGATTTCAACAAGGCAGATCAAAATACTGTTTATATCTCCTTCAAGAATTTGAATCCTCCAAGGACTCAAACTCTCAGCTGTGAATACAGAAGTAACTGGGAGAGTATTATTGGTTACATATTTTCATACGCAGTGATTTATAAGCTCTGTATGTACTACACTGGCCAAAAAGTTCATTTGAGTTTTTCTCTACCATCTTACAGAAAAACCCAAATGAACTTTTTGGCCAACTCAATAGCTTCCTTAGGAAAACCCAAGGGAGTCCACTGTGTCCAACTTTAAAAATAAAGTCTAAATAATCCTTCCATCAGTCTTCTCTTGTTAGAAGCAAAAGAAGAAAATTTATATGCATGAGGCACATATTTTTCTGTTCAGAGGAAAAGTTTATAAAGAGAAACCAGAGAGAACGCACGTTATGATTCCTTGCACTGTGTTCTTATTTACACTCAAGCCTTTCAGATAATCCACAATAAGAATCTGTAAGTCTTCTTTACTTTCTAGTTCTTCTACATAAAGTTCTGTGAACCTGTAAGACAATTATTCCATTATTGCCATATTGAGGAAGTTAATACATCTATCTTAACAAAACAAAAACACAAGACAATAGTTATGTCAACTCATTTTACCCACTTGTAATATGAATTATGAAAGCCTTTCAACTTGAGATACAGACTGATCATAACAAAACAGAAAATAACATAACTGTTACCCCAATCCACACCACAACTACTACTACCGCAAGACAAAAATCACAGCCCTTGCAGAACAGTTACAAAAATGAGGCTTATTCTTCCTCATTCTCGGGCTTCCCAGGTGTCACAGCGATAAAGATCTGCCTGCCAATGCAGGAGACGCAAGTCTGACCCCTGTGTTGGGAAGACCCCCTGGGGGAGGAAATGGCAACTGCAGCACTCTGGTCTTCTTGCCTGGGAAACTCCATGGGCAGAGGGACCTGGTGGGCCGCAGTCCATGGGGTTGCAGAAGAGCTGGACACGACTGGGTGACTGAACACACATCCTTATTCTTAATCTCAGAATGTGTTCTTGATCACAACTACATGTAACAAAACGTACATACAACAACAACAAAGTCCCCTCAACATAAAAAATTAATAGTTGTAGCAAAGGAAAATACAACTCATGGTTAATAAAATTTGCCCAAGCTTTTATTATATTATTACTATTTTATTATTTTATAATGTGGGAAGAGATTTAATAGTTTTACCACTATTTTAAAATTCAGATTCAACAGGTTACCGACAACAAACAAGCTCATTTATCTTTTCCCAATGCTACATACATCAAAATCTTGTCCCTGTTACTCAGTGTTTAATGGTGAAAACTGGAATTTAATGTCCTTTTACAAATCGTTAGCCTCATCCAAAAGGACTCATCCTAAGATGCACTTACATTGTTACATGAGATACTGTTATTTCTTATATGAAGGTTTTCTAATATCCAAAGGGCTATTTGAGGAAGGAAAGATTTTAGTTTTCAGCAAAATTCATGAGTCATCAAATGGATTAACTAACATTAAAATGTCAAATTAACAACCCCAAGGAAAAAATTCCCTATTGTTCTGGAGTTTTCTGTATTCCTATCACCTATAGAAAGAAAAATATGACAAGTAAGAAGATTCCTCTATCAGCAGTCAGGAAGTTTCAAGCGTTGTTATGAGGGTTGATTATGTTACTACTACCAATCAATAAATCAAGAGAACTTAACTTTAAAACTGTCTACCGGTACCAGGCCATGTCCCCTTACCTGTTTCTTATTCCTGGTGGGAGATTTCTTTTGCCTACATCAGTTGCTGGATTCATACAAGCAAATAAACGGAAGTCAGGGTGACGAACCAGAGGTTCTGTTAAAAGAAAACTATAACTTCTCAACAACTTGTAAGTGATGGGGTAAGACTAACTCCACCAAGCCCCTAGGTGAATTACTCTGCCTCAAGGCTCAGCAAGGGTGTTACTGGCTGCTCAACCATCTCTGCCTTTGGTGAAACCCCACTGAAATCAGTTTTCAGATCTATGTATACAACCTAATTTTAAGCTGCCATTCCACCATCTCTTATGGTGTGGTTGTCCAGGCCATTTATGTTTCATCACCTATTCACCAGTATGTATTCTGTCACTGAGTGAGCATGCTTTACTACCCACTATCCAAATGCTTTGACAAATTATTTTATTTTTTACATTCCCTTTAACACCTACAGTAAGACTCTGCATAAAATTACTATCTACAGAATAAATAAATCACACTGAGAAGCCCATGCAATCTGCCTAACTGAAAGAATACTACTTTCAAGAGGTCAAAAGGCCTCGCGGCAAGTCCAGGCCCAGCAGGATGAAGACCCACCTGTGTCTCCTCGATCCAGTAACACCAGGGAGCCAGAGGAGCCTTCAAGCAAACCACTCAGGCATTCTAAAGTTTCTGGAGCAGCCAGGTTAATCTCATCCAACAAAATCCACTCTCCCCTCTTCACAGCCTGAGCTAAAGCGCCCTAGAAGATGAAATCAAATGTCCAGGATGTGTTTCAGATACAGACACACTCACCACCAGCAGTTATGAGAGCAGGGTTAGAGCGGAGGCAGGCAAACTGCTCCCGCCTGATGAGCTCATGCCTTGATGCCAATGGTGCCAACCGGCTGCCGAGCCAAGGTCAAGTTAACTTTTTCCAAATGTCCAAAAAGGCCAAAGAAATATGTTTGAGCCTAAGAGTAAGATGCAATAAACTAGACCACTGCATTATATGGGTGGTGAGGTAAATAAAAACTTACAATGTATTCAGATGTTTAAAAGCACCCAAATGGCTACTAAAAGCAACCAAAATAAACATAGGGTGTGGTTCTAAGTACGTACACCAAGAAAAGATAAATGACTAAGAGTGTGCAGTAGCTGTGATACAGAGCCTTCACAGTTTCTGAAGAATGTCAAAATGAATCTCTCGTCCTGACTTTATCTCTTGAAGTTCTATTTTCAAAAGCACTGAAAATAAACCTTATAATCCGTTCAACTGACATATCAGAAACTGAACTGTTTTGGTGTTATTTAAGTGCTTTATACGTTTGCTTTCATGGTGATCCTAACAGAATCTTCTATAAGTGAAAAAAAAAAAAGCCGACCAAATGAACAAAACTTCAGTGTGATGCCGAGTCATGAAATAGGTATAAACCCTATTTTGACAGCACTTGATAATTTCATTGGTTATTTTAGAAACAATTATAAGATGAAGTGCTGATGTCTAAATTCTCCACAACAACAGATATATGGTTGAGGGACCTCTCCTCATTAAGCCATCATCTCAAGTAAGATTCCTGCATCACCCTTAGGGTGAAGTCTGAAGACTGCCATGATTTTCTTTAATAAAAATATAAAAAAACTTAAGTCACAAGTGTTCAAGCACACTGGTCCTGCAAGGTCACAGGGCAGAAAACAGCCCAACTACTCATGCACTGGCATCAAAAACGCAGCCCCACATGAATGGGTCCAAACCCACCTCCCACCCACAAATATAAACACAGCTACAAAACAATAGAAGATTCACTAATTATCCTCAACTGCATCTTACAAAATAATAATGACTGCCCACGAACACTACAGTTTGGGGCTTCCCTGGGGGCTCCATGGAGAAGAGTCCGCCTGCCAATGCAGAGACAAGGGTTTGACCCCTGACCCGGGAAGACCCCACAGGCCACAGAGCAACGAGGCCCTGGCACCATAAGTGCTGAGCCTGCCTCTGGAGCCCGGAGCCACACCTGAGGCCTTGCAGCTGGAGCCTGTGCCCCACAGCGAGGAGCCCGGGCGCGGCAGCTGGAGGGGAGCCCCCATCGCTGCAACTCGAGAAAAGCCCGGGCAGCACTGAAGGTCCAGCACAGCCAAAGTGAATTAATATCTTAAATCATATCAAAAAGACTTTATCACGTCTATAAAAAGACATTTAACCCCCCGCAAAGATTCTTTAAGTGTCTGTTCTAAACAACAAGCCCTAAAATGTCTACATGAAGAGAAGACAGAACAGTAGCCTCTTTAACTTGCATTTTGCATCAAATCAACCTTCCCTTAAGCTAAACAATCAAAGTAAAATACCTCTACAAACGCAAACAATAGGGCATTCTCAGTCATTCTCATCTGCTGTCGGGCATGGCTGAGTCTAAGACCAAATGCTTCCCACTTCTCTTTTAGCAGTGATCCTAGAGAAGAATAAAGACAAGAATTAAAAATACAGTTTTGAGTCATAATATATATAAGTTAAAAAAACCACATAATTAACAAAACACACACAAAAATCACATCTTAGAAGTGTAAAAAATTAAGTCCAAATGCTTACAGAATTCCAACCGTATGCAGCCACTATACCAGACAGTTCACTTATATGCATGTGCATTAGATAACTCACTTGTTCTCACTGTTCCCACTTTACAGACGAGAAAGTAGAGTGGATAACTAGGCCACCAAAAGCCCCATTCACTGTGGAATGCAGTTTTCTGGAATAACCTCTTCTAAGCATAGGTGCCTTACTGACCACTAAGTGGTACCTGTCCATCAACAGCAGCAACCACTGACTTCTACAGAGCAACGCTTCAGAATCAGTCGTGTTTGCCCCGAGTCCCCGCAATCCCTAACTCGCACCGCACCACTCCGCCCCACTCTTCTCCTCATTCGGCTCTCAGACTCCAGCCAGGGCTCCCCGCTAGCGGCCTGGGCTGCCACCTACCCATCTCTCTCTGCGTCCCATCCTTGCCGACAGCTGACTTGTGCACGTGCTCCATCAGCTTCAGGAGATCTTGCCACCGTTTCTGCCTATAACACGTCTGAATGTGTCCCAAGAACGTAAAGTTCTGCTTCTTGGAGAATGTCTGAACAAAGAGTTCTTCAAATGCCTCCCGTAAAGGCAGCCAAATAAGCTTAGAGTCCACTGGCTTGTAACTGAAAACAAAAGGTAGGTGTGTGATTCACAAACTTCTGAAGCTAACAGAAACTGGGAAGTGTACCTAAGAAAACAGGAGTAGGTATAAGATTTCTTCTCATCAAAATCAGAAATAATAGCAAAATACTTAAAAATCTATGTTGAAGTTTTAGATTATGATCTATTTTTTCCAATCCATGTGTTTGAAGGGTCTACACTAAAGGTAAACACTAGTATTAGATAACCAAATTATGAAAAAATTTGAAATTCCAAACTGGGTAGTGAGAGGCATGTCACTTATTTTACTAACACATTTAAATAACCATCATGTATATTTAATGACAGACCATATTTTATCAAGAGTGACCAAAATGTTTTTGAGATATTTTAGGAAAAAGTATAACATCTGAAATTGATTTACTTAAGCATCTTGTAGTTACTTTAACATCATGCCTCGTCAATGGTGGGGTGGGGGAAGAGACTGCTCCCAAAGAGATTAAAATTGGGGGAGGGGGACAGTAAAAAAAAAATGTTTTTTCTAAGACATTGCAATGGTTTGTGACCCTCCAAGGCTCAACTATTTATTTCTGAGTATTAAGATTCTTTTTTATTTCCTAGCATTTTATTTTTCTGGTTGGGGAATTAGGGAATTAATTCATTTAAATTAAAATTTAATTTACTACTGGGGGTGGGGAGAGGTTAATAAGAGTCAAGAAACACTGCTCTGGCTAGACTTAAGATAAGCTGCCCAAGCAGCACTAATCATTCTGGAAGATTAGACAAGATCAAGCATACAATTTTCTGCAGCCTAGGATACCAAATACTACAATTCAAGGATGATAATGTCAATTTTATTTCCAAGAAATATAATTTGAGAACTGAAACAGTATCAAAGTGTTTCAAAACAGGCAAGTACAATTGGAGAATCATGGCTACTATTTACTCTCTGGCCTGTGAGGAGGAACAATGAGACACCAGAAACCCAGGGCCCTGACACTGAGTATCTACAGGGAAGAGTCTGATTTCAGAGAAAGTAGGAGAACTTCACAGACTCAACTTCGCTTCCCAGTAAGCACTGACCCGTTCATTAGTAAAAGCATTCCTTTACTCCATTCATCCCACTCTTGCCCCTCAGGAGCTTGCAACCTAACCAGACAGACAACAGAGGAAGACACCTGCTAGTACAGAGTATCGAGTAGGAGCTGGCGTGCCAGGAGATGAAATGAAGGCAGAGGGGTCAAAGAGGCATCCTAGTACTCTAGCTGTGACAGTCAGAGGCGGCTGCGTTAAAGATGGGAATTCGAAGGCAATCAAACAGGAAAGGGTTTGGCTAAGTAAACACCTCTGGGTGGCAGGTGAGGTCGCAGGGGACGGTGGCCGGCCAGGCAGCAGGGCTGAAGGAAGGAGAGAGAGAAGGGCCCGTCAGAGGTGAGGAAGGGCTTGTAGTGCATTCCACATGGACTGAAGTCAGTGAGGAAGACAGTGATGTAATCTGATCACACTATCGCAGAACATGGCCATCTACCAAAGAGAGGCAGGAGGGAAGGAAAGAGGAAAGCCCTAAACTCTGGACTAGGCAGAGGACGACGAGCCAGAATGTCAACAGCGGAATGTTAAGAAATTAAGCAAAATACAAACGCAGTTTAAATAAAATAGCTAGTCTTAAAGATGAAGGAATAAATGGGATCCAAAGCTAACTGAGGCAGCAGAGTGATGATTAAGAAGGCAGATGCTCAGGCAGACTGCTGGGTTCAAGTCACAGACTAGTCATTACTTTGAACAAGGCACTGAATCCTTGTGAGCCTCGGGTCCCTTGGGTGTAAATGGGAATAACGAGCAGGTTGTTAAGACGGCTAAGTGAGTGAACACAGGTAAAAACTCAAGAGTGCCTGGCACAGGAATGCCATTGAAGAGCAACCTGTTACAATTACTACTAGTTACTAGTAGTAACTAGCTCAGTGAACTGAATTCATGAAAGAAATGGCTTTATAATTCAAATCAGTCTGGGCTCCTTAAGAAAAATGCTTGTTCATTTAAAACTGAAGGCATACTGGCTGGTTAAGTCAATAAATGCTTCAAATGATGGAGAAAATGAACATATATATATATATATATATATATATATATATATGAAAATAAAGATAAACAAAACTGAATATAAAGATAAACAAAAACACTCAATGGAAACCAACTTGTCAACCAAGGTGAATGATAAATCAGAGGATGAACTGTTACAGGCTAGAGTTTCCAAGGTGTCTTTGGAAAGGTTGCCTCAGGGGCAACCTGAAGGCCAAGAGGAGGAGGCCTGGACCACCTGGCCCTCATGGACAGTCACGCAGGGTCTACCTGTTACACACATGATGCGTGGAGACCACAAACAGGAGTTCACTTGAAAATGACTAGGACAAAAGAAAACGACTCCCCAAATTGCCCACACGTGGAAGAAGGCCGAGTGCAAAAGAAACACAGAAGGCACGTGACAAGCGACTGAAAAGGCAGGCAGCTCCCCTCACGTAGGGCCAGGGCTCTGGGTCTGAGAGCAGGCACTGTGCCCTGCGGCCTCCTGACCAGTCTCCCGGTGGGCGATGCTTCCTCGAGGGGCCGAGAGGAGAACGCAGGCTGGCCGTCTTATTTCTGCTTCTGTGAGGTCTTCACTTCTCCTCTCATCTTTGCTTCCCAGCACTGGGGACACCTCCAAGGACCCCTCCGAGTCTCTGCATCCGTCTGCTCCAGCGGCGGCCCGCCCAGCTGCAGCTCCACACTGTGACCGTGTTCTCCGTTCTGCCATTTAGCATGCGCTTCCGTTTCTGGAATGGTTTTATCTGCTTCGTCCCCGTCCTCTGTACCATCCGCTCTTTTCTACAGAGTCCCATAAGCTCCCTCCAACCCAGTGCTGCTGGAATTTGGTTTACGTCTCTTCTCCCAGGTAATCTGTAGGTCTATGTGCTATTTACCTGAATCTACTTTAAATAGAATGACAAAAATGAGCTAAAAGTGAGGGGAAAGATATACCACACTAACGTCAATCAAAAAAATCAGTGGGTACATATGCAGACAAAATTCACAAGGCAATCTGCAGCAATGCAGCTCAATGCCTGATGGCCTTGAAGGCCTTATTCTCACAAAATGTATTTATCCTTAATTGTAACTTCTCAAAAAACCAACCAGAAGGATCCAGATTTGCAAGTCAGACTAATTAAGACTATAAATTTCTTTCATCTTTCACCATAGTATTTGATAAATGCAAACTATGTTTAATAAACTATTAATACAAAACATAAAACCAGTTTCATAGTTAGATAAAACTAACCACACATTCCCAAAATAGAACTATGAAGCTTTCTATACCTCTTCTGCCTACGCACTACTTTGTTTTCCATACCCTTGCCTTTAAATTAATAAAATCATTATTGCTTTTCGAATTTTATACACAGACTCTTAAGCAGTCCTTCATACATCTAAGATACAGATTAAAAGATGTGATTTACACACCACTTGCCAGTAATACAAAAAGACAGAAAACAAGGCATACTTCCAGCCATACAAAAACTGAATTGTACCTAAGTTTTCTTTTGATTACTGATGCTAACCTACTAACAAGTTAGCACCAAAAATAAAATTCCAGTTACCACATTCTGATTTCAACCTTTTGTATTATCAATTGCATCAGGGCACAATGTACTCCCTACAATTAAAACTACCTGCATTTAAAAAAAAGGAGTTAAAGAAGAAAACACTATTTGCAATGGCTGATATAGCACTACAAATTCTTAAGAGAGACTGATACAGCCTATGTTCAGTTAGTCCAAGAACAATGCCATCTGTGTTAGCTATACTTAACTGTAGGGCATTACAGAATACAGAGCAGAAACAGACAGTAGTGCAGACATACCTGGAGAAGGAAACGGCGCCCCCCTCCAGTATTCTTGCCTGGAAAATGGCATGGACAGAGGAGCCTGGCGGTTGACAGTCCTGAGGGTTGCTAGGAGTTGGACACGACTGAGCAACTGAACAACCACAGACATACTAATTAGATAACAGATTCCATTCACTACTAAGAACACACTGCAAGTGCCACAGCGAGGGAAAGGGGCGGCTGTCAGGTAACTGAACAGAAGCGATGTCAAAGCAAAGTGGAAAGGACCACTGAGGAGAAACAGGGAAAGAAAAACCGCAGCAAGAGAGGCCAAGCCTCAGCTGACAGGTGTTAAGACAGGACTGAGATCTAAAATCCACTGCCAAGGTGTGTGCAGAGCAGAATTTAGGGGTCGGGAGGGAAAGAAAACGAGCAGCACAGAAGGAAGCAGGATTCCACACTAGCACTCCACCCAGAGCAGGCAGGGATAAGAGGCTGGAGAGAGCAAAAGTAAAAATAATGCCACAGTGTAAAGTGCCCTTAAAAAAAAAAAGAGTAAATAAAGAGCTTCTCGGAGACACTATACAGAGAAGAGAGAAAAACAAGCCTGTTGTTCTACGCTTTTAGGGATCTGCGCCGGCAGCTGTTTAGAATCAATGGGACAGGTCCTAGTGTCATTTGACATAGGCTATGCCAACAGCGTCCACCCAGTCTCACAGCCTTCAGCACACATTAGAACTGCTCAAAACTAACACGTTCAAAACAGCAAAAGGAAGAAGGGCATTTAACTGACCACAGTGAAGTTCCACTTAACCAAGTGGGAGCTACTTAACTAAAAGGCTAATAATAATGATCAAACTGCAGGAGAGTCTCTCTTGAAGGTGGCATAACTCAAGAACATACTCTTCAGATAAATATTACTTAACAGCGTTCAGTTCAGTTTAGCTGTTTAGTCGTGTCTGACTAATTTGCAACCCCGTGGACTGCAGCACACCAGGCCTCCCTGTCCATCACCAACTCCCGGAGCTTGCTCAAACTCATGTCCATCGAGTCAGTGATGCCATCCAACCATCTCATCCTCTGTCGCCCCTTCTCCTCCCGCCTTCAATCTTTCCCAGCATCAGGGTCTTTTCTAATGAGTCAGTTCTTTGCATCAGGTGGCCAAAGTATTGGAGTTTCAGCTTCAGCCTCAGTCCTTCCTGAATATTCAGGACTGATTTCTTTAGGATGGACTGGCTGGCTCTCCTTGCTGTTCAAGGGACTGTCAAGAGTCTCCTCCAATATCACAGTTCAAAAGCATCAATTCTTTGGTGCTCAGCTTTCTTTATAGTCCAACTCTCATATCCACATGTCTACTGGAAAAACCACAACTTTGACTAGACAATCTCTGTTTATCAGTCTCTGCTTATTGATATGCTGTACAGGTTGGTCATAACTTTTCTTCCAAAGAACAAGCGTTGTTTAATTTCATGGCTGCAGTCACCATCTGCAGTGATTTTACAGCCCCCAAAATAAAGTCTGTCACTGTTTTCGTTGTTTCCCATCTATCTGCCATGAAGTGATAGGACCGTATGCCATGATCTTAGCTTTCTGAATGCTGAGTTTTAAGCCAACTTTTTCACTCTCCTCTTTCACTTTCTCAAAAGGCTCTTTAGTTCCTCTTCACTTTCTGCCGTAAGGGTGGTGTCATCTGCATATCTGAGGTTATTGATATTTCTCCCTGTAATCTTGATTCCAGTTTGTGCTTCCTCCAGCCCAGCATTTCTCATGATGTACTCTGCATATAAGTTAAATAAGCAGGGTGACAATATACAGCCTTGATGTACTCCTTTCCCGATTTGGAACCAGTCTGTTCTTCCATGTCCAGTTCTAACTGCTGCTTCCTGACCTGCATACAGGTTTCTCAGGAGGCAGGTCAGGTGGTCTGGTATTCCCATCTCTTTAAAAATTTTACACAGTTTGTTGTGATCCACAGTTGACTGCATACTCACCTTTATATTCCAGCCTCCACCCCACACCTCAGCAGGATCTCTGACAGCAAGAACTTCAAGAATTCTTTAAAATGAAGAGAAACATCTACATACCCAAGAGGCCCTTAATAAACACTAATAAATATCCTGCTGGGGTAGGCAAGGGGGGCAAGTCGTTGAACACTTTTCCAAGGTTAGTACTGAGCTTGATAGGAAAGAAGTGTTTCTTACCTCAAGCAATGAACACAAAATAACAAGAAAATGGTTTAAAACCATACTTACCCTCCCAGCAAATCTGCAATGTCACTTTGCTGATTCATATTGACAACTCTCAAACGGTGGCCTTTAAGAAAAAAAGGGTATGAAGAGTTATTCTGAAAATATAATGACTGACAATACCCACTGTGATCCTTAAGGATGTGCGGACATGGGCATGGGCAAATCTTTTAATGTGCACTTCCTCTGACCCCTCATTTTATTTTCAGGAAGCTTGACTGTTCAAAATTTTAACCTAACCCAGAGAGAATGAAAGACTCACTGCTCTAGCATCAGGTAACTGAAAACAACAAAAAAAATCCTTCAGTAAGTCAATGACTATGAATTAGAATAAATACCCAGCGTGAAATATTAATATAGACATCAGAACAGGAATGATGCACTTCTGTTTTTAAGGGTGACCAATGTGCTTAACTAAACACAACACAGAGAAGGATCCCATTTGTTTCAAAACAAAACCAAAGCACTATGTATGCGCAGGCCACAGATTAGAACCGAAAAAAATTAGTATCCACGTGTCAACAGCAGTTATTTCCAGGGGGAGAGATGACACTGTCTCCAGGGAAAAAGATTCCAGTTCTTATCTCCAGGGGAAATAGAGCTGTGGCACTTTTTAACTTCCAGTACCCTTTGGACTCTAGTTTTTAAAAGGCAGTCAGTATGAAGTGAATGTCTGCTGTCTCGGGCAGAGTGCATCCCCTCCCGGAGTTACCTGTGATGTGAGCCAAGTACTGGACTGTGGAGGTTTTGCCTGTTCCAGTCTCTCCCACCAGCAGCACAGGCTCCCCTTTGCTAACACACACCGCGAGCTGCTCCATAAGAACAGAGGATGGCCTCGTAGCAGCAAAGGTGAGCTTCTCCCTGGGGAGGGGAAAGCACATGAGTGGCAGGAGAGACAAGCTGCAAGCTTCTCTTGGTGTTGTTCTGAGGAATCAGACTCGACAAACCAGACAACTCAAGAAGGGACTGTCTTCACATTGTATGGGATGGCTTACAACATAAGAATTGCAGAATTCATTCTATAAACATGGAGCATTTATATACCTAGTATTTCACTAGGCTCTGGAAATTCAAAACACCAACAAGTAAAACATCTGTACTACCTATGTCATCTTGGGCAAGTTACTTAACCCCTCTCAGCCTTGGTTTCCTAACTTGTTCAACCTGGACAATAATACTCACTAGTTCCAGTAAGGCCCCCACAAGTTCATGTCCACCCAGTACCTGTGAATGTGACCGTATTTGGGAAAACGGTCTTTACAGGAATAAGAAGATTAAAATCATACTGTGTTGGACTTAAGGGCTGGTCTTAAATCCAGTGGGCCACATTCTCATACAGAAAGAGAAATTTAGAGACGCAAACAAGACACACAGGGAAGACGCCCGTAATACAGTGGGGTCAGAGACCGAGCTGAGGCAGCTACACGGCAAGAACACCAAGGACCAGGGCACGCCGCCAAAGCCAGGGCGAGGCAGGAGCCTTCAGAGGGAACGTGGCCCTGCCAGCACCTGGATTTCAGCCTTCCAGCCTCCAGGACGGAGAAGAAATGCTTACGGCAAACCATCAAGTTAATGGCGCTAGTGGTATAGAACCCACATGTCAAAACAGGATACACAGAGACCCAGGTTTGGTCCCTGGGTTGGGAAGATTCCCTGGAGAAGGAAATGGCAACCTACTCCAGTATTCTTGCCTGGAGAACCCCATAGATAGAGGAGCCGGGTGGGCTAGTCCATGGGTTTGAAAAGAGTCAAACACAACTAAAGCGACTTAGCATGCATGCATACATGAATCAAGTTCACGGTAATTTGTGAGGAGAATCCTAGGGCACTAACAAACACATTAATTCACAGGATTACTATACTCACATGCAAAAACATGCAAAACAGCACTTAGCACAACATTAGGAATACAGCAAATATTTAGTAAATGGTAACTAGATCTCAGAAACTTATAAAATTCCAGCCTTCAAAGAATTAACAGACTAACGTTAGGACCAAGCCTGCCTTCCAAGTGATGCTTACTTCACTAAATAAATACGTTACAATGAACAAAATCAAAGATACATCTTTGCTAGTCCCAAATCTCTAACGACCCTCATCACCTCCCTCCACCTCCTAATATCCAGTTTCACAGGACCCATTTTGGGAAGTCACTGCTCCTTACTGTCTAGCATACTGGAGAGATCACAGTTCAGACACGTGTTTTACTCAGAGAAAGGGGTCAGGACCAAATGCTCCTTCCACCAAGTTCCCAATGACCCCACAGGGCTCAGCTCTGTCTGGAACCCTGATTACCTCTGTATGTGGACAGCCTCGCTTTGTTTTCGTAGAAGCCGCACTCGACCCACTTGCACATCGAGCTCGTTGATCACAATCTCTGGTTTGTAAAGTTGACAGAAGAATTCCACCTATGGGAGGGGAAAAGATTCACCTGAGTAAAATTCTGCATGCTCTTCAAACACTCAAATCATGAGGCTTACTGTGCCCCCTCTACTAAGAAGCATTTTTGGCTTCCTAGATAGGCAAGTTAGCATTTAATTTTATTTTATAATATTTTCCAAGTTTCCGTTTTTAAAAACACTGATTATGAATGTTCCCTAACAGTACAATTTATTCCTTCAAATAAGCTTCTATCTACCTACATAAAGTGAACACAGTCAAGAAAAAGCTGCACTCCTAAAAGATACTTCTAAAAAAAAAAAACAAAGTAATTTTTCTTCAGCTATGTTTTCTTCACAACAAACTGAAAAATTCTTAAAGAGGTGGGAATACCAGACCACCTGACCTGCCTCCTGAGAAATCTGTATGCAGGTCAAGAAGCAACAGTTACAACTGGACATGAAACAACAAACTGATTCCAAATCGGGAAAGCAGTACGGTCAAGGCTACATATTGTCACCCTGCTTATTTAAGGTACATGCAGAGTACATCATGTGAAATGCTGGGCTGGATGAAGCACAAGCTGGAATAAAGACTGTGGGAGAAATATCAATAACCTCAGATATGCAGATGATACCACCCTTATGCAGAAAGTGAAGTAGAACTAAAGAGCCTCTTAAGTGAAAGAGGAGGGTGAAAAAGTTGGCTTAAAGCTCAACATTCAAAAAACTAAGGTCCTGACATCTGGTCCCATCACCTCACGGCAAACAGATGGGAAACAATGGAAACAGTGAGAGACTTTATTTTTTGGGGCTCTAAAATCACTGCAGATGGTGACTGCAGCCATGAAATTAAACAACGCTTGCTCCTTGGAAGAAAAGCTATTATCAATCTAGACAGCATATTAAAAAGCAGAGACATTACTTTGCCAATAAAGGTCCATCTAGTCAGGGCTATGGTTTTTCCAGTAGTCATGTATGGATGTGAGAGTTGGACTATAAAGAAAGCTGAATCCCAAAGAAATGATGCTTTAGAACTGTGGGGTTAGAGAAGACTCTTGAGAGTCCCAGTAACAGCAAGGAGATCCAACCAGTCCATCCTAAAGGTAATCAGTCCTGAATATTCATTGGCAGGACTGAGCCTGATGCTGAAACTTCAAAACTTTGGCCACCTGATGCAAAGAACTGACTCACTGGAAAAGACCCCGACGCTGGAAACATTGAAGGTGGGAGGACAAGGGGACAACAGAGAATGAGATGACTGGAGGGCATCACTGACTTGATGGACATGACTTTGAGCAAGCTCCAGGAGTTGGTAATGGACAGGGAAACCTGGGGTGCTGCAGTCCGTGGGGTCACAAAGAGTCAGAAACAACTAAATGACCAAACTGAACTGAAGCTTTGGAAATGCAAAGGCCTATTAAAATATTTGCTAAGACAAAGTTCCAGTCCTTAATCTACAACCTACAGAATAACAGGCTCCTTAAACACTGGAAAGTAAGGCATGCGTGTGAGAAAGAATGCAAGGCAGCTGACTTTAAGAATGCGGACCACAGTGAGAACTACTTATCCAAGAGATAGTGAGTTTTATGTCCATGAGAGGCAGCAATGAAACTACCAGCTTTGGAAAAGCTTTTCTAGGTAAGGGCTAGAGACCAGCAAGTAAGCTAAATATCACAACTTCCTTTCAAGAGGGAAGTAGAAATAGCACTACATACCTTTTTCTTGGAAATGTTCAGTTTGCTTCCAATGACTTCTGCCATTTTCAGTTTGCTTGTCTGCTTAGAAAGCATCGCGGTGAAACAGTCCAGGGCCTATTAAAGTAACCAAGGCAGACAACAGCTGACTTTTTAAATAATACATTAATGACAGGGCACTGCTGTCCAGACCACAAAAGGAAGGAATATAAATTCTAGCAGGAACATTTCTGCAAGAAAGACTAAAAGGAGACTACAAATAAGGTACCAACCCTAGACTTAAAAATGTCACCACAACAGAGACAGGACACCAAAAACATTAAGGCTTTATTATCAAAATATTGGTTAATTAGGAAAACACACACGCCGCTCTGAGTTTGCAAATGCAAAATTCAGGCAAAAACAGCAATTAGCATTAGTCCCTGGGTAGGTATATGATTCTGTAGGGGAAAATGATTCTCAGACAGTGGAGACTAACACCAAAAGATCACTTTGAGCTGCAAAGGGAAATTCTCGGCGTGCAGTAAAGGAGCACTGTCATTAAACTGACCCCGGGCTTAGCCACTTCTGAGAAGCCAAGATACATGTCTTCTGCTGTAATGAGAATTTATCTGGTGTTTGCCCCTAATTCCTACACAGCCTTTCAAAAATTCTGAATCACCAGGAAGGAGTGTCTTCTGTTATTCACTAGAGTCCTCCTGGGCCCTACTGCGTTTATACGCTAAGCAAGGTAATTCCAGATGAGCCCTTACTGAGTTTATCAGAGGAAATGGCCAGGCCAGAAAGACCAAGCACGAACAGGAGCACCAACACTCCCACCCCCAACACCTGGAGAAGGTGGAGGGGCTGGTGGACAACACGATGTATGATGAGGGTGGCACGCCCTGCCTCCAAAGGTGTGCCTGTGTTCAGATTCCTGAAACCTGGCCCTTTGTGACTCTTTCATTTGACTGTTCCTGAGTAATATTGTTAATAATAAAACTGTAACCTGTACAATAAGTACAGAGCTTCCAAAGAATTCTATGAGACAATCACTGTAGCTGAGAAGTTTGTGGGAACCCCTGAATTTACAGCTGACTGGCCCTAAGTGCGGGTGGGCCTCCAATACTTGCGGCTGGAGTCTCGAGTGGGGTGGTCTTGTGGAGGACTGGGTCGGTGAACCTGTGTGGTCTACACTAACCCCAGGTAGTCAGAATCAGGGCTGGGCTGAATCGCAGGGCACCAGCTGGCGTCAAAACAGCGAAGAAGCACCAGATAAAGCCGAAAGGCGGAACGTTCTGTGCAACTGGCCTGACCTCCTCAAGAAGGTCGTGGGGGTTTTCATGAGGGGCTGGGGGCATGGCTCTAATACAGGAAGAGAGTTCTTAACTCCACACGCATAGACCACGATGTACAAAGAGATACACCACAGTCCTAACAGTACAGGGGAATCTGAATGGAGAATATTTTTTACCGTTCTATTTTTCCGTATTTTCTCATTTTTACTTCTATATTAATTTTACTTCTATATTAATAAAATGTTGTTGCTGTTTAGTCGCTAAGTAGTGTCCAATTCTTTTGTGACCCCATGGACTACAGGCCAGCAGGCTCCTCTGTCCATGGGCTTCCCCAGGCAAGAATACTGGAGCGGGCTGCCACTTCCTTCTCCAGGGGATCTTCCCGCCCCAGGGGTCACACCTGAGTCTCCTGCCTGGCAGGCAGATTCTTGACCACTGAGCCACCAGCGAAGCCTCATTAATAAAATACTTGTACACAAATGTGCACAGCAGCATTATTCACAACCGGTGAAAACAACCCAAATATCCATTAACGTATGAGTGAATAAACAAAATGTGGTGTATCAATACAATGAAAGGTGATTCAGCCATAAAGGGAATGAAGTACCGACTCACGCTGCAACATGGCTTAACCAAGAGAACATGCTGAGTGAAAGATGAAAGGGTCACCTAATGTATGATGTCGTTTATGTGAAATCTCCAGAATAAGCGAGCCTATAGACAGGAGGTGGGTTAGTGACTGTCAGCGGCTGCAGAGAGGAGAATAGGCACGACGGTCGGTGGTTACGGGGTCTCTCCAGGCGGTGGTGAAAGCGCTCTGGAATTACTGAGTGGTGCCGCTGCGCAGCTCTGTGAATGCGCTGAAATGCACCTTGAGCGTGAGCTCTGTGGGCTGCCAATCACCCACACTGTGACATTCTGAAATAGAGACTAAAGGAGACCCTCCCCACACCACTTTTATTTTAAACGTGCAAACCAGGACTGTCCGTAGGAAGACGAGAAACGCAGGAGGGCGGGAGGGAGCGGTCTCTGGGCAGACGGAGACTAAAGGGCTGGCACACACCACTTCAGGGCCTGGCCTGATTGAGTGTGTGCTCTGAATCAGGGTTCTTTCCACTTAAAGTAACTTCACCAGAGGCACTGCTCTCCAAAACAGGTCACCATCCTTTCCTCAATCCTAGCCGACAGACACGGTAACACTTTATAGTCAAAACGGGTCAATGTGTTAAGAGCCCAGAGATCTTCAGGCGGTGCCGCTTTCATTCTTAACCAGGTGGAAATAAATCTCTCTGTTCTTATTGAATATGGCAGAGCTGTAATTCAACAGCACTTCCCTCCTGCACAATACACTTTCCCCGCAGCCCAGCATACAAGAACAGACTATAACCCACATATATTTCTCTGGACTAAAGTTAACAAGGCTCTGCTGGGGCAAGTGGTGGGATCAGACAAATACAAATCTGTCAAATAGACTAAGAAATTATACACAGAAATTAATACTAAGCATCTTAGAAATTCTTCTTGTTTTACAGTAGTGTTACCACCTGGGAGATTTTTTCTTTTCATTTAAGCTTTAATTTTAGCATCTGTTTTACTCTATTTCAAACTAGACTTATTTGAAATTAGGGGTGACCCATTTTAAGAGTCACAAAACATTTACCATGATCACTTAGCTCTAAGACAACTTTAGTTCAGTTTTAACTAGCTAAGGATATACATAGTACCTACACCATAGAAAAACTTTCTGATAATAAGTCAAGAGACAGAAAATAACAGTGGAAATGAGCAGCCTGGCAGAGCACACAGAAAACAAGCAGGAAGACTGTCTTACCTCTTGAAAAATATTTAACGATGCTGATGAAGACAGACTGTCAAAGCTGTGGGCAATTCTATTACACCAATTAAGTAGATCCCTTTAAACAAACAAACAAAAAAGGTAAGAAATTAAAAAACCACAGGTCAAAGATGTCAAAGATATCAAAGGTATCAGAGTTTACTTAGGTCTGGGAACCTCTGACCACAAAGACTCTCCCTTTTTCTGGCAACTGAATATAAACAGTATCAGGTCAGGAAAAAGTATGAGTGGATACTTTCCTTACCTCTACCAGGAAGCAACCTATAACTCCTTTCTCCCCCCATCCACACCAGACAAGGAAGCAAAAGACAGGATCAATTAACTCTCAGAGCAAACTTAAGGGGAGCTACCCATTCCCAATTCTCACTTCTCAAAGAGCAAGTCAACTACTGCAAATGGAGCTCAAAGGAACAGAATTTACTATATACAGCAAAACCCAAAAATCTTATTTACGACCCCGTTTGTCACAAAAAGACATCCAGGGAAAAACTATGTCAGCAGTT
The DNA here is from genome assembly GCA_012922965.1 of Capreolus pygargus. Lineage (NCBI taxonomy): Eukaryota > Metazoa > Chordata > Mammalia > Artiodactyla > Cervidae > Capreolus > Capreolus pygargus. The sequence goes on from SNSB01003831.1 coordinate 828,321, forward strand.
TTCCAACTTTTTCCACTACTGCCAACTTTTGAAGTTATTTGTTAAACTTCCAATTATGATTACTAGGGATGCAATGTATAGCATGATAAGTATAAGCAACACTGCTGTATGTTATATACGAAAAGTTACATTATCACAATAATTTTTTTTTTTTTTACTATTTAACTTAGTATCTGTGAGATGATGGAGGGTCACTCAACTTGTTGTAGTAATCATTTCATATGCACGTAATCATTATCCTATATGCCATAAACTTATACAGAGCTGTTAGTTATAGCTCAATAAAACTGTAAGAAGAAAAAAGTTGTTTTTTAAAGCTAACATATTATCTTCATAAGCCTTCCCATTCAGTAACTATAGATCTCAAAGAGATCAGAGACTGAGAACGTCTAATTCAAAATCAGACTTCTTGTAACCATTCAGTTTGAGCTGCTAGGAACTTCTGAGAGAAGCAATTTTAAAAATACCAACCCAAAAGCGTTTAGCCCAGTACCTGAGAGACAATTCTCTTCCCTCGAGGCTTAGTCTCTTGTTTTCTTGTCTTGCTTCTGGAACCTCCTCTAGTGCCTGTTCCCCTCCAACAGAACTTTCACTCAGACAGTGATGCTTCTCTCCAATAAGCTGGATGTAAATATCAAGCAGGTGATCGGCTGCTGCTGATAAGCTGGGATATCTATTTTGAAGAACCTGACAGAGGAGGAAAAAAGCAAAAAAGAAAAAAAAAATCGCAGCAAAGTGATTTTTATTTTTCATTTATTTTTATTAGTTGGAGGCTAATTACTTTACAATATTGTAGTGGTTTTTGTCATACATTGACATGAATCAGCCATGGAGCAAAGTGATTTTTAAAAGCACACCAAAAATGAATTTCTCTAGGAGATCTGCCCTCTTGAGCAAGTGTAAGAACTTTCAGCTTCACCAGTTACCTCCAACCCCCCAAAGACTATGACTTCTTCCTGCCCAGAACTGTTATCTAGCAGTCTCACGACCTATCACACAGCTCTGGGCACAGGAGCTTGATGGGAAAGACGTCTCAAACAACACGGGCATCCAAAGCCCATGCATTTCAAGAACTATGTACTCCAGTTGTTTTAAAGACAATTCTAGTCATTAAGTCATTTCTCAGCCAAAAGCAGAAATGAAACAGTTCAGTGGGAAAGGAAACAAAAGGTTTTTTTTTAAAAGCAAAACACAGCAAAAGGAGCTAATGTCAAGTCCTGATAAAAAGTAGTTTTTATCAGACAGTAGAATTTAGAAAGCTAAAGATCTAATCCAATTCACTTCAATGACTATTAAGAATTTTGTGCAGTATTAATACTTGGTGGCCATAATATTACAATATTTATGATATGGCTTTGTTAAGTCTACTTGAGAAGAAAAATATCACATATGTATTAGAAATATTATTAGCTAATATATATTTAAATTAGCTTAAGAAGTATACCACGATCCCAATTTACATTAATACGTGAAATATCAACATATTTCGCACACGTTAAAGAGGTAAAGTCTACACAGTCACAAAGACAAAGAACCAAACACTTAACAGTGTCACCCGAAGTCTTAGGTCTCGTAGACTTTAATTTCGTGCCTTTTTTAAATTGGAAGATTTTACAAAATGTTAATATTTCAAATGCATTAAAAATTAAGATAGAAGTGAATAATAAAGTCAACAAATTCATTTTATTTGCTACACATGTGGATCTTTCAAAGAGAGAAAAAATATGTTCTGTGTATAGAAGGGACGTTTTCAAACTGATCATGTTTATGCACTGTGGCTACCATAAACAAAATACATACTTCCATCACCCAGAAAACAAAAAAGTTCCCTGTGCCCCTTTTGGAGTCACACCCTTCCCCACCACCCCTGTTCCTGGAATCCTGAACCTGATTCCAATCAGTACAGTTTTGCTTTCACATTTCCCATATACATGCAATCATACAGGATGTAGCACATAGTTTGGTTTCTCTTACTCAGCATCATGTTTTTGAAATTCACCCAAACATTACTGTATGTATCAGTAGTTCATTCTATTTTAATGCTCAGGAGTAATTCCATCATATGAACATGTATACTTATGACCATGGTGGGGAAAAAAAGCTATTTTTACTTGAAAAAAACAGGTTTAACACTTTAGCAGGGCTTGGTTATTTGGGAAAAAAGTTCTGAATAGTGATTTATATGTTCCAACCAATTAGTCATTTTCTACCTCAAGACAAAAAATATCTTTTGTTGTTACCATAAATGTCAAAATGTAAACAGAATATCACATGATAAACCAATCTGACATGATATGCTTACCAATATTTAAATGTCTGAAAACAATACATTTAAAGTATTGCAACAGCAAAAAAAAAAAAAAAAAAGAGGGGTATTATGTCAGAGCAATACCACACACACATGAATTGTGAGGCACAGAACGGATGCCGGGGACACCAAAGCTGAGCAAGTTATTGGAGGAGCTCCCAGCTGCGCGCAGCAAGAAGCGGGGAGAAGGCTGCACAGACACACAGCGCACGGCTGGGAACCGGTGACGCCGAGACTCACAAGGCCGTGGAGACGCAGAAATCACACCAGCAAGGCCAGGGTTCTGAGAGATCATACGAAGGGCGATCCAGTAACTGGCGCCCTCTGAAAACCCCTCTGTGAATAAACACTTCAATGCTGTTAATAGAAAAAATATTTGGAAGGGTTGTCCGGCGCCACTTATTTATGTAAAAATTTACACCAAGAAAGAGGCAAGTGACCCTGCCATGCCTGAATGTTCACTGACAATACTTTATTTGCTTCTGTCCAAAGCTTTCTGCTGGGAGACAGAAAGCTGCCTAAGCGAGAAGGCAGATGCAGAGGAGAGAGGTTGGCAGCGTAAGTGAGGCACACCGCGTAGGGATCACAGAGAACCAGTGATGCTACAAAGTGAACCGATGTATAAAGCCTTTATATTAAGTCATCTCAGTTTCCATTAAGGTCCAGATGAAAATGCACATGGAGTTGTTAAGTGCGAAAGATACTAGTTACAATCAACTTAGTAAAAATAAAAAGATCCTTTGAGAACAACAGGGGAAATTCTACTGTGATCTGAGAATTAAGTGCTACTGAGAAATAACTATTCATTTTATTGACTATAATAACGATATTGTGGTTACATATGGAAATGTCCTTAGAGATGCATGAAAGTATTTAAGGGTGAAAATGCTGTGAGGTTTGCTTTCAAATATATTAGCAAATAAAAAGTACTAGATGATGCTAATATAGTAAAATGTTAGCACATTAACTGTTAAATTTAGAGTGATGAGTATTTTCATGACTCACTGGGCTATTTCTCCTCTCTACATGTAAGTCTGAAACTTTTAAAATAGGAATTCTCTGGCGGCTCAGTGGTAAAGAATCTGCCTGCCACATGGGTTTGATCCCTGGGTTGGGAAGATCCTCTGAAAAAGAAAACGGCAACCCACCCCATGACTCTTACCTGGGAAATCCCATGGACCTAGAAGAGACCAGTGGCTACAGTCCATGGGGCTGCAAAAAGCTGAACAGGAGTTACAACTAAACAACAGAGCTGACTCACTTCTTTGTACAGTAGGAACTAACACAACACTGAACTTCTAATATAAATGAAAAGTAAAGAGAAGCAGTGATATTTTCAAATGATCACATACCTCATTCAGTTCTGCCTTATCCATATTATCCAGGTGAATTCTGGTCCAGTATTTGTCTAGCAGAGTAGCATGACTATTTAGTGGTCGATACCAATTTTCTCCACAGCTCAAGAGTCTGTATTACAAAATGAAAAGCAGAGTCACACAAAACTGCTAAATTTTAATCTTGAATGATGCTCCTGGTTATCCCTTGCTATACACTGCGTCACATCCGAATAAAACTCACAATTCCTTCTGGTGACAAGACACTGTTATGCCAGGCTCACAGGGAGGAGGGCAATGCAACGCTGCCACTGACTCAGCTGTGACTATTTTCCTGGGGAGAGTAATAGGGCTTTAACCGAGTTATTTTCAAATTACTGCAAAGAGTCCTATTAGGCATTTTGATCTCAAAAACATGTTTTCATTAAGATGTAACTTCAGGAGAAAGAAAACAAACCAAGACCCACAGCACTAAAAATAAGTTCACTGCTTATTTACCAAAAGCTACAGTACCTAAAACTATTTAAAATACCCAGAAGGGAAGGAATATTCACTGAACAGATATTCTGGGCAAGCCACAGGCTTATATTTCAGCCATTAACTTAATCCTCATACCTTGTTCTCCTCTAACCGCAAAGAAGAACCATAAGGAAGAGAAAGAAAAACGTCTCTTGCTCGCTCAACTATGACTACAAATGGCAAAACCAAGAAACGAACTGCGGTCGGTGTGACATCCCTGTATGACGTCTCAGGACTTTCCAGGAAAGAACTTCACTATCACTGTGAATAAAATCAGGTTCCATTAAAACCAACAGGGTCTAGCAAGGTGCTCCTCGAGGACGGTTAGATCAGCTCGCATTCCGCCTGGGGGTGAATGTTCACAGACGTACAGTGAGCACCAACATAATCACTAAACACAGTGCAGCGTCAGTTTCCCTCTTGGGCATTTTAAGACCCTGGAGAAACCGTACAGGTAGTCAGGCAGGCAGTAGGAAATAAGCCACTGCCTTCACATTGCTTTAAAATGTAGACAGGGACATACACCTAAGTTTCTCTAGGTTTTATTCCCTTGTTGATGCTTATCTTCAATTTATTTATTTAAACTGCTTGACGTCTATATGGCTTCATCAGCATCAGCGTCAGCATCACGGCTGGGCACTCACCACATGACAGGTCTTTAGCGCAAGTCATTTCACCGAAACTTTACAACTTACTCCAAGTTGTGAAGCAGGCATTACTGGTCCCAGCAGAACCAGCCAAGCAAGGCACACACAGACACCAAGAGTCGGTGTCAGGACTCAGACGCAGGCTACCTGAAAACTGTCATTTCTGCTTATGTTTGAAAACATGGAAACAAGTTTTTTGAGACTGGTTACTTATTTCTAAGTGAAAAAAACAACACTTTTCTAAATTAATTATCTCCATGAGAAACAGTCAGGAATGAGAAGGTTGGATCTGTTCCAACTAACTTTGTTCAAAGGCCCAGAGAACTCTATTCCTGGACTTGAATCAGCACTCTAGCATGTGGACCCGTGGAAACAAAAGGGTTAATAGGACATACCTCCTGGTTGCAAAGAACTGAAATCCAGGAGCCGCCTTCACACAGTCACCTCGGCCAGGAATCAAGAGCTCTCCATTCTCCAAGAGAGGGATCAGCACAGAAACCTAAATCACAAAATTCCAGAGACAAAGCTGCAGAGACAGAAGTAGCAAAAAACCACAAAAGCAGCCCTCTAACCAAATGAGAAGCCCACACTTAAGCAAACCCTACTTCTCACAGCATAAACTGGGGTCAAAGCAGGTGGGAATACTGGAGGCAGCTACACTCCGGCAGGGCAACTTACTCGGCCAGCATCCACTGCGTGCCTACAAGGACCAGAATCAAGCAAGACACGAGAACTCCAGACGCGACTGAGGCGTCATGGCCTGGCATCTGATGGCAAGCGGCTGGCAAACGACCACACAGCCTGACTGCTGTGACCCCAAGCGACGAACAACTCGCCACGTGGAGACAGGCTGTCGGTGAGCACGGAGTGGATCAGAAGCAAGGCAGTGAAGCCACCCCGGAGGGAATGCCACTCGCCGAGTCTTAAAGTTGAATAGGAACTAGTCCAGTTTGGTGGGAGAGGAGGAATGGCACGATCACTCTAGGCAAAAATATTAAAATGAATAAAAACACACGTACCTAAGCGTGTGGCATGAGAAGATTCTGTGATGGCTGGGGCAGAATGTGCACGTGAAGTCGTGAAAAAATACCAGGCTTCAGAGACAAGAGGATAAAAGCCCTTCTGTGCTGAGAAGTTTGAATTTTTTCAAGAGAGTGGTTGAGAGGATTTTATTCAGGAAATAAGAATTTTATTTTACATTTTAGAAAATGAACTGTACAACAAGAAGGAAGATAAACTGAAAGAAAGCCAGCCTGGATGGAAAAAAATGAAAAAACATAGCAGTCAGGTAACAAAGGCAAGATGGCAAAGCAGATTAGAGACAAAGCGAGCAGCCCCGTCCGACGGCAGCAGGCCAGGAGGGAACAGAGGATGCGGACGGCAAAGTCCCAGCTTGGCCCTCACGTGGCAGCAAAGGCTGCTCTGGGGACCCAGCAGACAAGGCTCATTCTGAGCATCCTAAACCTGCACCCACTAAGGAATCTAAGCAGGTTTTCTGAGAAAAGTATGGGCTAGACACATGGATGTAGGGGATGGGAGTGTAAGGAAGAAGTTTTGAAAAACAAAGTAGGCAGAACAAAGAGCCAAGAGAGAGGGTTCTAAAATATCAACATAATTTTATTAAGCTTCATTAGTTCATGGCTAGGAGCAGAAAGGGAAAATAATAGAGGGGCGACTCCCAGGTAACAATGAAACTTGAAAGAGAAGGCAACAATCCTGAATGACATCTATAAAAGCTACCTTGAAATAGTAGTGGGTTCACTATTAGCTGAGCTCTGGAAATAACAAAGTAATAAAGGGGAGGGCATATTTTTGAGTAAACACAACTTTACTATAATGATAAGTTGAAACATAATCAACTGAACAAACATACCCTCTGGAATCAAATGTAGTAACAAAAGGGGAATGGAACACAAAATGGAACTCAAAGAATTTTCTGATGTACTAGACACGACCCAAGTAATGACAAGTAAGAGCAAGACAGAAAGCAACAGTTCGGTCTTGAATCTGGACGTGGCCATCAAAGAATGCGCTTAGCTATGGGACAGGGACAGATGCCTGAGCTTCATCATGACCTGAGTGGAAAATCCCTCATGTTCATCTAACTTCTTCAGCTCAAATTCTATGAGTCATAGTCCCAACGACTTCTCAGGTATCCTGAGGTCTAAAAAAATGTGTCCAGGAAAAAGAGCAGTAGAAAGGGCTAAGACTCAACAAACACTTTTAAGTTGGCCTTGTAATTTATAATTCAGCTTCATTTTAAAGTCTCCTTGGTAGGAGTCATCCCTGGCTCTGGGCTTATCAAGAAAACGAAGTTCCAGCCCTATAAAGCTTAGCATTAAGATCTTAGAACACAGTGGTAACCCCATTACACCTGGACCTCAGACTCTAAACTATGCATGTGCTGTAAGACACACACATCTGTGGCACTCTTTCCCCTTCATGCCTCCCTGAGCCCAGAGGCCTCCCCACCTCTCCTCCTCCCTCTCTAATCCAAGAGGGTAAAGTCCACACAGAGGTGGCTTTAGGGTTCACGTTAGAGAAAACTAAAACCAATCTTGGGAAAATCTGCCCACAGAAAGATTTTCTTCATTTTGCAATACATTTTAGGGTGGGAATTGGGTGGTAGGGGGTTGGGGGGGATGTCATAGTTCACAGAATACAGAAGAAACATGGACTGCCTCCATAGCTAAATTTCACACACATAGAAAAGTGATCTTTACACAGATGTACAGAACAGACTTTTGGACTCT
>SNSB01003831.1:840895-858163 GCA_012922965.1 Capreolus pygargus
AGTTCTTCACTATTAAAAATCTTCTTCAGGAAAGATAACTTGTGCTCCTCATTCATACAGGTGACCAAAGCAAGGCAATTGGCCGTGTACCTGGAGGAAACCAAAGTGTATAAACTCAGGATCTGCAGTGGAGTCTGAAGAATTAAAGAAAATTTACTAGCCAGCTGAACACCCAAAAAGGAAATCTTATGGAATTTAACACAGGGAAGGGCAGAAATCACAAACAGGGCACAGTGAATTCACTTGATGGAACATAAGAACAATGGAATCCCACTCACATCATCTGATTTCCCTCTGAAATGACACATGAAAGGGAGTAAGAACCCCAAAGAAAGCAGAACAAAAACAACCTATTTTCAATGGTTTCCTTTTCCTCCTCACGCACACAACTCCAGGGTCCTGCAACTGTCCCCACACTAGAAGGACAGGAACAGGCCACCAGCTACGCACCAGCGGACCAGGGTGTCGTGGCTCCTGAGGAGTGGGACACACACGCTCCAGTCCCAGAGGTCCCGGAACACAGACTGCTCCTGCCGCAGGAACTTGTAGGCTGCCTCCATGAGGTCCCGAAGCTTCATCCGCCTGCGCCCGTACCGGACTGGATTTGCATCCGAAGTCTCTAGGAAGAGCCTCTGAAAGACTGGAGATGTGTCCTTGAAATACCTCAGGGCAAACCTTCAGAAAGAAAAAGAGTTTTCATTGGTTGGTAAGAATATTATAGCACACACACACACACATATATATATATATATATATATATATACACACACATACATTTTTAATGGAATAAAACAACAGAGTGTAATGGTAACTCTCAAGAGTTTACAAGCCAAAAGAGATGAATGCTTAAAGCCCCCTAGTCCTAAGATTGTATTCTGCTTGAGTTCAGGAACCAGAATTGCAGCATGAGATATCTGACTAACAGGAAACAAAAACCACAAGAACTTATCACAAGTGTTTACTACTGAAAATACACACATTTTCAACAAGTATTTACTGACGTCTCACTATGAGTCAGACACTGTTTCAGACACTGTGTTAAGTCCTGGAGGTACAAAACCAAGAAGATGCCTCCCGTGAGGGAGCTGCTATCTAGAAAGGAAGGGAGTCGCAGAGACAAAGTGAAGCACAAGGAACAGGGACTGAACTGAGCCCGAGAAAGTCGAGAAGAGATGCTTTGGTTGCATCTTAAAAGATGAAGAGGAGATCTTCATGAAACGCAAAGGTAGTTAAGACTGGAAAAGAGGGACCAAAAGCTACAAGACATGCAGAAAATAAAAATGGCAACGTAAGTCCTATATGAGTAATTACTTTTAATGTATCTGATTTACTCCTAATCAAAAGACACAGATTGAATGGATTAAAAAAAAAAAACAGCATCAGACAATATGCTATGTATGAGAAACTCTCTTTGGATCTAAGGCTACACATAGGCTGGAAGTGAGGAGATGAAAAAAAAGAAGAATCTGTGCAAATGGTGATCCACAGGGAGTAAGGATGACTATACCGCTACCAGTCAAAGAGGCTTCAATATATGGAATAATGAGAAAGAAGATCAGTAAGGAAACAGGGAACTTGAACAACACTACAGAGCAAAGGCATCTAGCAGGCATTATGTACAGAACATTTTACCACCAACAGAAGAACATAGATTCTTCTCACACGCACACGGAACATCCTCCAGAATAGAGCACACGTAAGGGCACAAAACAACTCTCAGAAGACTTTAAAGGGCTGAAATGACACACAGCACCTTTTGTGTAATTGTACAGATTATAAAGGAATGAAACTAGCAAGTGACAGCAGAAAGAGAACTCAAATATGTGGAAATTAAACAACACTCTTAAACAACTGATGGATCAAATGAGAAGCTGCAAGGAAAATTAGAGAGGACCTTGAAACAAATGAAATATAACACACCAAAACCTATGGGACACAACACAAGCAATGCTGAGAGCGAAGTTTATAGCTACAAACTTGTATACTTAAAAAGACCTCAAGATAACAACCTAACTTTAGACCTCAAAGAACTAAAAAAAAAAAGGATAAACACAAAGCTAACAAAAGAAAGGAAATAATAAGATTAAAAGCAGAGACAGAAACTAGAAAAGCAACAGGGAAAAATAATCAACAAAACTAAGAACTGGTTTTTGAACAGATCAAGAAAAGTGATAAACTCTGTGGCTAACTAAGAAAAAAATAAAAGATTCAAAAAGCAACAACCAGTGGACTTCTCTGGAGGACCAGTGGCTGAGACTCCACGCTCCCAATGCAGGGGGCACGGGTCCCATTCCTGGTTGGGGAAGTAAGATCTCACAAACAAAAAAAACAACAATCAGAAATTGTTTGAAAGAGGGACATTACGGATGCCACAAAACCAAAACAGATTATAAGGAATACTGTGAGGGAATTTCCTGCCGATTGGACTCTGTGCTTCCACTGCAGGGGGCATGGGTTTCATCGCTGGTCAGGGAACTGAGATCCTGCACCCCACGCAGTGTGGCCAGAAAATATTCAGCTGTGGCTTGGAAGGGAGACACGGCAGGTGGGGGGCCGGGGGGAGGTGGGCTGATGCTGGCAGCACATGTGGAACCAACAGGCAGCAACAAACATGTAGGCAGATAAGCAGTAACCAAGTCATCAGCCTGATCCACGAGGCCTTTGAGGACAAGGGGAAATGAGCAGAGTGGACTGGCAAGGGCCATAAGCCTGTGCAGCAAGTGGAGGAAGACTGTGGTCCGTCGGAAGCATGCGAAAAGAGGCCTGGCTGATATTCCCTGCTGAACTTAGTTGACTACAGTACCCTTCTCTCTAGAGACCCATCATTTTTAGAGAGTGCTCTAAAATTCTGACCTAACCAATGATGGATGGACCAATAAAGCACACTTAGCCAGAGAATAACAAAATCAGATTCTTCCCTAGAGAATATTTGAGAATGTGGAGAATGGTCTCTTCCCAAGGATAAGACTGAAAGTCGTAAGGTCTAAAATGCAACAAGGAACACCATTCCTGTTAAATATCTAACCTTGGATGAGTCACTTACTTGGGCAACTCGTCACACTCCTTCACGCACCTAGAGGGAAGCCCTGGAGTCCAGTCCTGGCCCTGACATTTAGAACAACTTAGTCCACTCAGCTAACCCCTCTCAAGACCTGAAATGGAACTAACAGCGCCTGAATAGGTCACAGTACAAAGATCAAAAAGATAATGCTTATCTACTTACTTTAATATCCTAAAGCCTATATAAACATACATTATTACCAAGATACCACCGTTCAGTTCCAAAATCCACACTCCTAATTCCCACAGCAGATCCACAAAATTTTCATGCTCAAGGATGTTCAATGTCTTATTATACATCAAAAATTCAGAAAACAACCTAATTGCCCAACAAAGGGATAAGAAGTGATAAAATACAACACAACTTTTTAAACAGTTTCATTTACTGAGGCAAAGATGGCCATATGTGACTAAATTTAAAAACAAGATGCAGGTTAAAAATTAGAGTATGTATTTTTATTAGAATTAGTATATAACCAAATGTTTTTTAAAAATTGTGTTTTAAAAACATGTGCACAGATGTTCTACAATTCGCTATGGTAATGGCTGCACCTATCTGCAAATACACAAACACCCAGTGACTGCACACTCTGTGGTCTATAAACTGCATCTCAATAAAGCAATTTTAAAATATATGCACATAAAAGTCAACCTGCACACTCTCAGATGGGTGTAAGAATAAGAAAAAGAAAAGGGATTTGGGAGAAAAAATACCAAATTAATAATACCAAATTATCTCTGAAGAGTAGAATTTCAGAGTGGAGAGGACCTTTTGCTTTTTACAATTTTATACTGAGTGTTACTTGAATATGTTGCTTCTGTAATCAAAAGATGATACTCTCTTTCTCAGAAGAATGCTACCAGAGTTCTCAGAGGGAGAAAGGAAATGTACAATTAAGCATGTGTTACTTTCCAGCACCCCTGAACGCAGGTTTGAAGCGGAGGTGTATAACAGCATGACTGCTTCGGGTTCCCCCTTCAGCTCCATGCACGCCTGGTCTCAGCCCGACTGCCTGCACGCACACAGTCGTGCACGCGCCAAGCACGCTCTCCCACAGCACTGCCTCTGCTCCTGTTCGCAGAAGACCCTTGCTGGGCCCACCTGTCACTGCTCCTTCCAATCGAAGACGGAGCACGGCTGCAGAGCCGCATGTCCAGGACGAGCTGACAGCAAATGAGAAACTGAAGCCACGAAATTAACCGAGTGCAACCCAAAGCAACCTGGGTGGTTACAGTCGTCCCCCTGTCCACAGGGGACGTGATCCAAGACCCCGGGGGATGCCTGTAAGCATGGGTAGTACTGAACTCCGTACACGCTGTTTTTTCCCATACATACATACTTAGGATAACGTTTAATTTATAAATCAGCCACAGGCTATCCAAGTTGTCAGCATCACTACTCTCCTGCTTTGGGGCCATTACTAAGTGAAATAAAGGTTACCTGAACACAATCACTTCAACATCACGGCCCAGGCAGCAGCTAAGTGACAGGTGGGTGGGCAGCAAATAGAGCATGGACGTGCCAGAGAAAGAGAGGATTCACGCTCCAGACAGGACACGACAAGATTCCATCACACGACTCGGAACCGCATGCAAGTTACAACTTATAAACTGTCTCTGGAACTTTTCACTTAATTTTTTTGGATATGGTTGACTTTAGGCAACTGAAACCATGGGAAATGAAACCACTGATAAGGAAACCACAGATAAAGGAGGAATGTCTTATTCTTCTCCTCCTGGGAATATAAATATAATCATTAGCTCTAACATGTTGTTCAAATCAAATTCTGCATAAATCAGTCAACAAATACATGAATGAGGACGAGTGGGCAGCACCAAAGTAGGAAAAAAGAGCGTGGGCTTTGGAGGCAGCTAAACCTAAGACTGAATTCCAGCTCTGCCACTTTCTAGTAAGGGGATTTAGGGCAAGTTGTTTAGGGGTGGTTGTTCTTCATTAATGAAAGACAGCTTTCACAAGATCTGCAGGCCATGGCTGAAAGGATTACATGTTACAAGGGTCTGCAAGAACCAGGGAGTGGAGAGGAAGAGGGAGAGCAAACTAAAACAAAAAGCAAAGAACTAAAAGATGCAAAATGTAAGAGTAGGTACAATCAGAACTTAAAGTCAGGTTACCCTCCAGAGAGAACACTCAAGGGGAAAAACATCCACACACAACCCGCACACTGGGGGCTCCCCTGGGCGCTCAGCCGTAAAGAGCACGCCTGTCGACGCAGGACACACGGGTTTGACCTCTGAGTCGGGGCGGTCTCCTGGAGGAAACGGTAACCCGCTCCAGTAGTCTATCTGGGAAAATCCTATGGACAGAGGAGCCTGGGGTCGCAAAAGAGTCAAACACAACTAGGTGACTGAACAACAATAATGTAGTGCCTTAGCCATCTGAAACCACTTACAAAGTTACAGCTGAAGAAATCTGGGAACACAGGAACCAAGTCAGGAACAGGACTGGATGATTTTTTAAAAATTAGAACTCTGGAACCAAAACTAGTATATCAGAATAGAGAAAGCGTCAACAGACCAAGAGTGTTCTCAGAGTCCCGACAAAGAATCTGCCAAAGAGTAAAAGATGCACTGAAGACGCAGAGCGTTATGAACAACAACAGACGGTAATGACGTGAGGCAACGGCTGTGTTAACTTACTGTAGTAACTGTCTTGCAATGTGCATCTCAAATCTCCACACCGTACACCTTAAACTTACACAAAACTGTTTTATGTCAATTATATCTCAACAAAGCTGAGGGGGAGGAGGGGCCAGTAATGCATAAGCAAGGGAATAAAAAGAAAGACCTTGTTACTACTGAGACACCTGATGGAAACTCCACATAGGTAGGCACCCTGGCCTCAGAAAGAGGCGTGAGCTGGAAAATGAATGTCAGTCCAGTAAGAGGAAGCCTGACTGGGTTCCTCCTCTGCAGTCTCTCTCATAGATTTTCATCCCCATCCCATCTCTCATCTCTTCATTCTTCCCTCTTTCTCTTCCTCCACAATCTGACAGTAGGAAACACTCTCTATTTCCAAGAGGAGAACACTCATTTTTCTTGCTTTAATGACCTCTTGCTCCCCTTTAGTACTGGGCTCACACCTCTGTTAACATATTGTATCCTGTTGTTCACAAGTACACAAAGTCCTAGTGTGTGACTTCCTCACTCCCACCATCCCAGAGCTCAGAGGGAAGACTCCTATATTTATCCACTGAATGAATGACTGCATGCTATCTAGATATACTAGGTATAATCCTAATACGCTTGGTAATTTCCTCCAGAAGAAATTTAGAGCACAAGTGAACCTAATCAGCTACATTTTTTAAAACTAAAATCAAAATCCCATTCCACATCACGACCTATAGTTCACTCTATGTCCTGCCTGACTCACCATTCACACACATTTACACATGGTGCTTCTGTTTTTCTTTTTTGCTTGTCTTTAAGTTACTCCAGCGGGCACGGCATATAATTTTTGCAACAAGGTGGGAGCATAAATAAACCTATTGCCTTGGCAAAGGGAAAGGAAGAAAAAGGAGTGCTGCCTCACATTCATTTAATAAGACATAAAACTGAAGCTGACGGGAAACCAGATGTGGCTGCTCTATCATTTTAGTGATTCTCAAAGACGGTCTGAAAGCACTCTACCAGTAAGGCTTAAGAGCAGGGGGAGATCAATTACTCACAGGTCAATGCTACAGGGTGAGCAGAGAACACTCAGCACATCTTGTGGAACAGTACCACAGTCAAGCACACCTAAGTGATGCAAGCAGCCAGTGAGGCCACGATCTGGATCCTCAACCAGCCCAGAGAACAGCTCCTGACACTACGCGTGGTGGTGACCTTTAACTCTGCTGGGTGTGTTTTAGTTCCCTCTAACAACTAGGCCCATTTCCCCCTCCTCTTTTAGAAAAGCTCACACAAATTACGGTTCCCTCAAGTCTTCATTTCTTATTCCCTCATCAAAGGATCAGACTAGAGATCACACCTGCAGGAAAGCCAAAGTGTGCTTATCATGTTGATGAGGACTAGTAAGAAATGCTCCGCTGAGTGAGGTCAGACACGAGAAAAACAACGTCACATGATACCGCTTGTACGTAGAATCTAAAAAAAAATTGGTACTAACGAACCTATTTACAAAACAGAATCTGAGTCACAGATATAGAGAACAGACTTATGATTACCAAGGGGGCGAGGAGGTTGAGGGGGATAAACTGGGAGACTGATGCTGACGTACATACAGTACTATATATAAGACAGACAACGAATACAAACCTACCGTACCGCTCAGGGAAGTCTCTGATACTCTGTAATGATCTACATGGGGATGGCGTCTGGAAGAGAATGGATAGATGCACGGATACGGCTGATTCAGGCTTCCCTGGTGGCTCAGCTGATAAAGAACCTGCCTGCAACGTTGACACCTGGGTTCAATCCCTGGGTTAGGAATATCCCCTGGAGAAGGGAATGGCTACCCACTCCAGTATTCTGGCCTGGAAAATCCCAAGGACTATCCATGGAGTTGCAAAGAGTTGGACACAACTGAGCAACTTTCACTCACACTCATGTGGCTGCCTCTTCTGACTTCCACACAAACCTATCAATTTGAGAAAACCAGGTGCAGTGGTACGTATTTATAGAACCAGCTAGTTGGAAGCTGAGGCAGGAAGACGGCTTGAATGAGGAGTTCTGGGCTGCGGGACGCTCTGCCCACTGGGCGTCCACACTAAGTTTGGCTCACTGGGATGACCCCATGGGAACAAGAGACCACCAGATTGCCTAAGGAAGGGTGAACCTGCCTAAGGAAGGGTGAACCAGCCCCAGCTGGACAGACAGGAGGTGAAATGAGAAATACATTAGAATCCAGTTCTAACACAACTTATCACACTTTGGATGGGAAGAGATTTCTAGAAAGTGGGAAGAGACATGAGAGATCTTGTAACCCACCCCCTACAGCTGCTCCAGTGAGAATCTCACACAGCTGAAGTGGATGATGTAAGAGTCTCAGCTAAAACTCATTTAAATCTATCTTATATGCCTTTCTTGCCAGATGCCAGATGACAGAATCCGTGAGGGTGGGGGAGATGTCCTGGTCATATTCTTCAGACCTATCTTGATGGCCAAGACTTCAAACCTAGTAAATGGTCACTGAATTGAGCTGGATAAATGGCTTCTTCTGTGACTATTTTTAAAAACAATCCTTTCTCCCCTTTCTGTATTTCCCCTCTTCTCTTCATCTCAGCTCAGACTCCTCCTTACTTCCAGCAGAGCATGGGGTCTGCCATCTCAAGGAGAAACATGAAGAATAAAGCCGTTACTCACGGGAGGACGTCAGGATGGTTACCAACGAGTTTGCTCATAGACACGCAGAGCCGTTCGTGTAAATCATGGTTGACTTGGCCTCCGGCTTTAATGGCTTCAGCATTCCTTTCCAGCAAATCCAAAAGGAGAGGGCGCAGCTGGCGGCCAATCAGCACAGTGCAGTCCTTATCCAGAAGTAACTGTGCTAAGGTGTTCAAGATACACTGGCGATCTTGAGGTGTCCACACCTGAGAAAGGCAAAACAAATTCATGAGTGTCTGCTACAGAACAGAGTCCTAGCTTATATTCGATTTCCAGACTTCATAACTGAGTTTATTTTACAAAACACAGTGGGGTTTCTTTGCAATAGGACTAGTGAATCAAATATAAACTGAAAGTGAAAGTCGCTCATTTGTGTCTGACTCTTTGCCATCCCATGGACTGTATAGTCCATGGAATTTTCCAGGCCAGAATACTGGAGTGGGTAGCCTTTCCCTTCTCCAGGAAATCTTCTCAACCCAGGGATTGAACCCAGGTCTCCCACATTGCAGGTGGACTCTTTACCAGCTGAGCCACACAAGGAAAGCCCCAATCAAATGCAAAGGCTATAACAAATAAGATTCAGCCCACTGGGGTTTGAGGTAAAAGGACCAGCATCAGGATTCCATGTAAAATGCTAGACAGCTTCAGCTTCCTTGAGAAAGAATCTGTTACAGAGTCATAACAGTTTCCAGGGAAGCCAGTGCTTCCCCAACTCCTTTGTCTGGAAGGAAAACAGTAGTTAGATGAGGAAAAAGTACAGTTCGTATGCAAAACTGCCAACTCTCTTGAGGAAAGATGTTAGAAATTAATTCCTGGAAATGAATGAAGATATATCCCCATTAAGACATCAGACTTTAATCAATAAACAAGACAGGTCTAAAGCAGACAGGCACACTTTGATATACAAGATGAAATAAACCACAAAGTTCTAGTGTTTGGGACCAGAATGTCCAGGAACGTAAAAAGGAAAACTGAACAGTATGAAAATGTCTCACATTGCTAGTGCATCAGCAGCTCTGCACAACCCTCGCCAGGCAACAGTGGGTTCACATTACCTGAGGGCATACCCTCTGACCCACCAAGCCCAATGCTAGGAGTTCACAGCCTAAGGAGTTTGATACTAAATGGTTATCTATCAGAGGACAGCTGGAACACAACCTAAATACCATATTCAAAAACACTGTAACTTTTTCCAAAGTTCCAAAGCTGTTCTTGTATGCAGTATTAGTAACTTATTCCATTTTATTTCTTACTAGTTTTTTACTGTATGAATGTACCACAATGTGTTTATCCATTCGCATGTTGATAGATATTTGCACTGTTTCCACCTATCCTCGATAAAGCCACCACGAACATTCATGTACAAAACATTTACAGACATATTTCCACAACTTTTATTTTTTGGCCATGCCACATGGCAAGGAGGATCTTAGTCCCCAATCAGGGATTGAACCTTGGCCCTCAGCAGTGAAAACACAGAGTCCTAACCACTGAAACACCAGGGAATTGTCTAAATTTTGATTTTTAATTTTAAAAAATTTTTAAGAAATTTCTTTGGCTTCCCTGGTATCTCAAACAGTAAAGAATCTGCCTGCAATGCAGGAGACCTGGGTTCAATCCCTGGGTTGGGAAGATCTGGAGAAGGGAAAGGCTACCCACTCCATTATTCTTGCCTGGAGAACTTGCGTGATCAGAGGAGCCTGGTGGGCTACAGTCCACGGGGTCACAAAGGATCAGACACTCAATGTTTACCAGAAGCTGTTTTCCAAAGTATTTGTACCATTTCACATCCCCATCAGCAACATCTCAGTGCTTCAGCTGCTATATAAATTCACAAATACACAGTACTATCAGGCTTAATTTTAGCCATTCTATTGGAGGTGGAGTGGTATACAGTATAAAGCCTATAACAGCCAGTCATCTATCTTCTGTGATGTAATTTGTTCAAATCTTTTACCCGTTTTTAAATAGGGTTGTTCCTGTATTAACCATGATGGTTTCTGTGGACCCTCTATATCAGCATGAGGAAGTTCTGTTCTATCCATACTTTGTTTTTCTGTTTCCTGAATGAGCTTTGTTAACTGGCATTCCTCCAACGCCCTTATCATCTAAACTGCCTAATACATTGGCATAACATTTTTCTTATTAGTCACTTATCTTTCTATTCTTTTTAAAATCTGTAATGGTGGCCTTCTTCTATTCCTAATAATTTGGATTTTTCACTTTTATTCTTGGTCAACCTTTGCAAAGAATCAACTTCTGGTTTCAACGGTTTCCTATACAGTTGATCCATTTCCTATTTCATTCATTTCCGCTGTTAGCTTATTTTCTTCCCTCTATTTATTTTGAATGTAATTTCCTCTTTTTTTTTACTACTTCACAAGGTGGAAGCTTAAGAAATATCACTAATTTCAAACATATTTTTCTTATATTCATATATTTCACATGTTATGAATTTCCTTCTAATTGTAGCTACAATCCACAATTTGTTTAAATTATAACACAGTTCAAAATTTTTGATTCTCCCAGAGATTTCTTCTCTGATCATAAGCTTTTTTAAATTTTTTACTTAATGTCTAACATTTAGGGATTTTATCTTATTTAACATATTATTTAACTTATATGCAGAGTACATCATTTGAAATGCCAGGATGGATGAAGCACAAGCTGGAATCAAGACTGCTGGGAGAAATATCAATAACCTCTGATACGCAAACGACACCACCCTTATGGCAGAAAGCGAAGAACTAAAGAGCCTCTTGATGAAAGTGAAAGAGGAGAGTGAAAAAGTTGGCTTAAAACTCAACATTCCGAAAACTAAGAACATGGCATCCGGTCCCATCACATCATGGCAAATAGATGGGAAACAATGGAAACAGTGGGAGACTTTATTTTGGGGGCTCCAAAATCATTGCAGATGGTGACTGCAGCCATGAAATTAAGAGAAGCTTGCTCCCTGGAAGAAAAGCTATGACCAACCTAGACAGCATTTTAAAAAGCAGAGACATTACTTTGCCAACAAAGGTCTGTCTAGTCAAAGCTATGGTTTTTCCAGTAGCCACGTATGGACGTGAGAGTTGGACTCTAAAGACAACTAAGTGCTGAAGAATTGATGCTCTTGAACTGTGGTGTTGACAAAGACTCTTGAGAGTCCGTTGGACTGCAAGGAGATCCAGCCAGTCCATCCTAAAGGAAATCAGTCCTGAATACTCAATGGAAGGACTGATGCTGAAGCTGAAACTCCAACACTTTGGCCACCTGATGCAACGAACTGACTCACTGGAAAAGACCCTGATGCTGGGAAAGATTGAAGGCAGGAAGAGAAGGGGACAACAGAGGATCGGCATCACCGACTCGATGGACATGAGTTTGAGCAAACTCTGGGAGTTCGTGATGGACAGGGAAGCCTTCTGTGCTGCAGTCCACGGGGTCAGGCAAAGAGTCGGAAATGACTGAGCAACTGGATTGAAATGAACTGAGGGATTTTTCCCAGCATTATTTTGAGGATTTCCCCCGCTAATTTCATCTCATTGAGATAACTGAATATGCCGTCTATGATTTCAATTCTTCTAACTTTCCTGATATTTGTTTAATGGCCCATCTTATGATCTACCTTGGTAAATGTTTCAAATGTGCAGAGCATATATTCTGGAATTATTGGGCACAGTATCCTATAAAGCCAATTAGGTCAGGTTTGTTGACAGTGTTCAGGCCTTTTGTATCCTTACTGATTTTCTGTATTTGTACTATCAAGTACTAAGGTTAGAGTATTAAAATTCTCCAATTATAACTGTGATTGTCTATTTTTCCTTTTCTATCACTTTCTGATTCATGTATTTTATTATTAGATCCATGCACATTTAGGTTTCTTTCTTTTTAATTTCTTAATTTTTAATACTGACATTTAGGGCTGGATACATTCCTTGCTATGAAGGATACCCTGTGTATTAAAAAGATGTTTAGCAGCATCCCTGGCCTCTACACTCTATATGCCAATAATATCACCATCACAGGTTGTGAAAATTTTTAAAACGTCTCTAGACTTGCCCCAGAGAGTAAAATTCCCCAAGCTGAGAGTCACCGGGGGCGGGGGGAACACTTCAGAAAAGAAAATGGAAATAAGATTAACAGAAAATAATTTTTTTTTTAATTTAAAAAAAAATCATATACTATCTTAGAAAGTTTAGATTTTGATTTTGGAGATAATGGAGAGCTTTTAGACAGAATAGTGATAGATTCAGATCTGTCTTATTAATGATGACTTATATTAAGTGGCCAGAACAGGGTAGGAGATAATAGCTAAAAGGAACAGGGGCTTCTTTTTGAAGTAACAGAAATGCTCAAAAACGAACTGTGGTGACAGCTGCACATACCTGTGAACAGAGCAAAAGCCACTGAACTGCACACATAAATGGATGAAGTATATGGCGTATAAATTACATCTCAAGCTGTCTTCAAAAAGTTCCAATTCTAGCTCACATGTATTGATTACTTTCTGTGGGTCAGGCACTGTGGTAAGCTCCTCAAATGCATCATCTAGATTTCACAATCTTATTTATAGCAATAATAACAGCAACCACTTTTATAGACAACACTTACTGTACCCTAGGCACCTAACTCTCATAGCAACCCATGAAGTAGGTAAAATTATCTCCATTTTACAGATAAGGAAACTGAAAAAAAAAAAAAGGGATAAGGTCATAAGGCTGAGAGTAGAATCAGGAATCACAGCCCAGGCTCCAGAATCTCTGCTTTTAACTACTCTGTAACTATTGAGCAACTATCACACGTAATGCATATCAGGAAACTGAGGCTTAGGAGAGCTGAGCAAATTGCGGAAGGCCCCCAAAACAATGGTAACACACTCCAGTATTCTTTCTTGGGAAATCCCATGGACAGAGGAGTCTGGTGGGCTATGACCATCCATGGGGGTTGCAAAAGGGTCGGATACAACTTAGTAAACAACAACAATAAGGAAAGAGAAGAGAAGGACTTCCCTTATGGTCCAGTGGTCAAGAGTCTGTGCTTTCACTGCCAAGGGAGTGAGTGGGTTCAATCCCTGGTAGGGGAACTAAGATCCCGCATGCCACATGCATTGCCAAAACACAAAACCAAAAAAAGAATCTGATCTGCACCCATCCTTCAATCCCACTACCCATACATGCTCTCAAGCTCTCTGTTCTTCCTCAACACAGACAGTGATCAAGGACATAAGATGTGATTCTGTGACTTACAGTAAAAGAAAAAAAAAAAACATACTTAGTCTTCAAAACTCCACATCTGTCCAAGTACCTAAAACTCTGGGAATTTCCTGTGGTGAGAGAAATATGCTACAGTAACACAGTGAATTTTGAAAAGCAGCTAAGCTGGGAGCCGATCACGTGATTAGAGGATTAGAATTTTCATCCCCATGCCGTGACCTCCGAGGAGGGCAGAGGGGCTAGAGATTAACAGCTGAATCACCAATGGCCAGAAATTTAGTCAATGGTGCCCGTGAAGGAAGCTTTCATAAAAACACCAAAGAATGTGGTTCGGAGAGCTTCAGGGATGCCTGTTCTAAAAAGTGAAATATTTCTCCAAGTTTTGTGAGCTGCTCTAGCAAATTAATCAAACCCAAGAAAGAATTTCTTGGAACCCCCAATTTATAGGCCAGCTGGTCAGAAGAGCAGGTGAGGGTGGGAGAAATCTTTTCGGGCTAAGCCTGTACTCTGAAGGAACTGATGCTTTCCACAGGTAAACAGCATCAGAATTGAGTTAAACTGCAGGACACAAGCTGGTGTCTGAGAATTGCTTGATAGTGCTAGAAAGAAAACCCCCGTGCTGGAATTAAGAGTCAGAACTGTAGGATGTTAGTAGTAGTAAAGGTGAAGAGAAAGACACAGATTCAATACCAAGGAAGGAAAATCAGGAGGACTTGACTATATGTGACGGAAAAGGAGCGAGAAGAGTTGAGGACACTCAGTTTTCTATAACAAGGGACTGGACAGAGACAGGGGTGTCACCAGCTGAGATGAAGAACAAAGGAAGCATATCCTAAAATTTTACTTCAGATCCCAAACTCCATGAGAAGTAAGGTTTCAAAATCTTTGCTGGGAGTTCCCTGGTGGTCTAGTGGTTAGGACTCCATGCTTTCACTGTCCAGGGCCCAGGTTCAATCTCTGGCAGGGGAACTAAAATCACAAGGTTCAGTGGTGGGAAAAAAAGTCTTTGCTCTCCAGTAAAAATCACTGTTTCCCCAAATAGGAGAAACACAGCATGACAACACAATCAACTCTTCTCTGAGTGAAAGGCTTGAAATCATTACTGAAATGATCAAACCTGAAAGACATTTCCCAGATTGGATAGAATCTGAGACAGAGGAGAGACAAATGGAAAGCACAGGTGGCCGGGATCTTAATTCAGTTGAACTTTCTAGTAGCTTTCAAGTCCCTCAACATTACTAAATACAGTCCCAGAATCTACCTGAGTGGTCCCACACTTCAAAATCTCAGATTCTCTTTTTTTAAAAAGGCTATGAATCATTTCTTCATTTTACTCCCAATACATAAGCACTAATTTTCTATCCAATTACTGTGAAGAACCATAAATAAACCTCCTACTGTCAGTGGTCCATGATCCCCAGCTTCAGAACCTCTGCTCCAAATGCAAGCCCACTCACAGAAAAATATTTCTAGCCATAATACATAGTTCAGGAGCCTGTCACCACAAGCTCAGCTCATATAAATTGATTTTTTTCATCAGTCCAGCCCATCAAAACTCAGCTTTCTTTCCAGACCTCTCCGTTAATGTTAATGATCCCTCCCTTGGGGGAAATCACAGGCCAGATAACCCCAGGCATATCTTCCACTACTCCCTCCCCTTTGCTATACACCTTCAATTTGTCATCAGACATGCCTCTCCTGCTAGCTCCCGGCCTCTCCAGACCCGAAAAACTGCTGTTTCTTCCTTAGCAATAGGATATATACGTTCCAGATACCAGAGTTAGGGAAAAAAAAAAAAAAATTTCCCCCCTACTCTCAAGCTCACAGGTGTGGTGGGGAAACATAAAATAGAAAGTTAAAACGCCTGGTGAAAAAACGCGCGATAAGGATCCTCAACTCAGATAGCGGGTGGTCAACGAGAGAAGGCTCTTAACAGGCCAGAGCACCCATTTTCCAGAAAACTAATTCATAATCCCTATGGCTTACGAATTATGCCCTCGCCGTCTCGCTCGGCCCATCAGTCGTAGTCTGTGTTTATGAGCGTCTCCAAAAATAGACACGAAATACCTGGGGGTCAGAGACCATAACGAATTTATCTGTATCCGTAAAATGCCACAACTGTGTCTTACTCCCAGCAGGAATACAATCAATACTTGTCAGTGGGCAGCAAAGTCAGAACAAGGCAGAAAGGAGACATCCATCCAGCCAAGCTAACACAGGTGGCTGGACTCGGCACGCTTAAGTAATACAAATGTCAAAAGGGCAAACACGCAACCTCAATTACAACCCCCCCCCCCAAAACCACGTTTTTCTCTGAAGGTCACGTTTGGCGCACACAGCCAGGGTGCTCCAAGGAAATAAATCGGTGGAGAGAAGGGAAGACTCTTCCACAGAAAAACAAAAGGCTCCTACCAGGCTCCTCAAATGGGCGCGGACGCCTCCGCCACTGACCAGCCTTGGGGAGCGGGCCAGAGTGACAAGACGCCGCTCTCCGGTCCCCTGCGTCTTCGCGCAGGGCCATGGGGCACGCGCCAGGCGGTGGGGGGGGGGGTGCGCCCCAACTCTTTCCCTCCCGCTCCTTCTCTTACTTGCTTGACCAAGAACCTGCCCAGCTCGCTGCGGCTCTTCTCGTTCTTGGCAGCGATTAACCGCAGCGGCGCGGCCGCCACCTCCAGCAAGAGGTGCTCCATGATCACGGGTCCTCCGCCCCGGGCGGCCACCGGCGCTCCTTGCTTCGCGCTAAGAACCCCCGAGCCGCTGAGGTACCCGCGCCGGAACTGCCACCAACTACGTCTCCAGTGAAGGCGGCTGCCGCTGGTCCGCCGGTACCTAGAGCGCGGCGGCAGCACACGTGGGGGAGCACGCGGCGCTCTGCATCATCAGCCCGCGACGCTCTGCATCATCAGTCCGCGACCGCGCCGACCGGCGCTCGCGGCCCCGCCTCCTCGACACCGGAAACGCGGGGCGTCAGTAGCTATACAGTTCCGGCCTGGACTCCTCCAGAAATAGCTTTTGCTGGTGGAGGCTAACGGTTACAGTGATGGGAGATACGGCGACAAAGAGTGGCGTGACAGCAATTCAGGAGAAGCTAGGGGGCCCCTCGGGCAGTGTGCCTACGATCTTCAGCCCGCCATGCCTCCTTCTGTCTCAGAAGGCGAAAAGATCAGCTAGGAATGAAAAGCACATGTACCCCCTCTAACCCATCAATTCCCCCTTTTAGACGTTTGCCCTGTGGAAATTCACACACAAGTGTAACAAGCATAGATAGCCCTTGCAGCAGTTTTATTATAAATATTGGATATAAGTATTAAGATGGGTGATAAAAGAAACTTTCACATGTTGAGATACAGAAAAGTCATTTCGGGTTATATATGAGTTAAGGTGAATTTTATGTTAAGGAAAATAGCCTCTTTGTGGCCTAGCAAACATAAATTGTATATGTGGCTTAATAAAGAGAAGAGCGCACTGACAAGGAGTAAAGAATGTCCGTGGTAAAAATAAAGATTAAATGCCTTTCTTTCTGGGAGGCTAATGCTGGTCCTACTTTGATGATAAGACTATTTTTTCCAAGTGCCAAGGACATGCAAACTCATATACTTGCTGGTGTGTGTGTGTGTGTGTGTGTGTGTGTGTGTGTGTGTGTGTGTGTGTGTGTGTGTGTGTG